>ML662449.1:16195102-16250048 GCA_007570785.1 Antilocapra americana | reverse complement strand
AAGTGAGAAAACCAGAAAGCTTTTGCAAGGCTAGTACATGACACCATCACCACTTCCTTTTCCTGTCTAATCTATGTCATGCATACCTGTATTTGTTCCTGGACTAAAATATTTCATCATCTGCATAATATTTACAAGCATTGATAAACTACTTTTTCTGTATTTTTTTGTTTTAGTCCTTCTTCATGAGCTATATACAGTATTGCAATTACTCAGTTCCAGCCAAATTTCTCTCTCTGTGAAGCTTTTTTGTTCCCTGTAGGTACTTTTTTCAGTTATCAGAAGTTTAATTGCATTTATCTTCTAGCACCCTTATTAGATGAATTCATGCAGCTCCCTATTTTGTATTTTCACTGAATTATGGCTTCCCAGGCAAATTTTATCAAAAAATACTATGATTTTTACCTTCACTCTATCATGACACCTAGCACAGTTCTTTATACATACAAAGCTTATAAGATACTAAGACAAAATATTGAAAAGGGCATCATTATCATTTAAAACTAGGTTTTCTCCTTAACCGTGTTACCCGAGTTTGACTTACTTTGTAACTTCTGATACATTTACAGCTATAGACAAGAGGTTATGTTTATAAAAGTCACTGTCACATGTCTGCAAAAATATAATAGAAATATATATTATATTTCTATAAAATATATAATACTTTATATGCAATATATTATATGCTATATATAATAAATAGTATTTTATATATAATTTAATAGTAAATGATTCTGATAAATTCTTACATTTATCCATTCAGCCATTTTTTTTCCATTGCTCTATTTGGCTAATGCATATTGATTATATACTGTATATCAAGGTTTTTACTAAATTTAAGAATAAACTATAACATATATTCACAAATCATATTGTCTTATGAAGAGACAAGCATGTCTTACAGAAGAGCTTGGTGAGATCTACGATCAGAGACACATCAGATGTTTTAATAGCTTATAGTTTATATCATATATTTAAGGTGTGTGACCTCTTCAAGTAAGCCACTTAAGCTAAGATATAAAATAAAATAAAAGCAACTATATAAAAATCAAAGTAAACCAAGATCAGAAACCATTCTGAAAATAAAAATATTACTGTATATCTGTAGTGCAGTATTATGTCAAGATGTTTTAGTGAAGAAGCATCCTTGTAAGTCATAGTAAGGCTTTTGGATGCTATCCAAAACAAGATTCAGCAGCATTGAATGGTCCAAATCAGAGATAATTTTATGGTTAAACTCAACTCATGGCATTATGATTCTGCCTGGATTCCAATCTCAGTTCTGCCACTAAGATTCATGAATTTATGGCAGGTAACTGCTGACTGCTTCCAATCGTTCATTTTTTAAATAGCGTAGAATACCTAACTTACAGACTCATTTGGAGGCCACAATGAGTTAATACTTGAAGCTTAGAAAAGTGTCTAGCATATAGTTAGTGTGAAGAGAATGTTTGAAGATAGGACAATTGGAAAACCATTGTGGTAACATAGTCTAGAAATCGGAGAAAGCAATGGTAACCCACTCCAGTACTTTTGCCTGGAAAATCCCATGGATGGAGGAGACTGGTAGGCTACAGTCCATGGGGTCGCTAGGAGTAGGACACAACTGAGGAACTTCTCTTTCACTTTTCACTTTCTTTCAATGGAGAAAGAAATGGCAACCCACTCTAGTACTCTTGCCTGGAGAATCCCAGGTACAAAGGAGCCTGGTGGGTTGCTGTCCATGGGGTCGCACAGAGTCAGACACTACTGAAGCGACTTAGCAGCAGCAGCAGCAGTCTAGAAATGGTGGTGATTTGCCCTTGAATTGGTATGGTGATCTGTAGCTAAGCAAGCAAGCCCAGCTAGTGTGGGGACTCAGAGATAGGAAACCCACCGCCTGTCAGAAGAAACGGGAGGCCCCTGGAAGGAGGGGAGGCTCGCTGATGGCTAGAAAGGCTCCTTTATGAATTTACAGGACTAGTAAGGAGAGAGCCTGGATATGATGAATGCTTAGCTAGATGGATAGGACAAAGAATGGTTACACAATTTAAGCACATTTTACACTGTATTTTTTAAAGTAACATCTCTACATGCTTGTCACCAGTAGTGAATTAAAAAAAAAATTATAGGAGAAAGCTTTCTGAAAATAATCCATTGACAAAACAGAGAAAAGACAGTCAAAATATGCTGGATTTTTTCCCCCTAAAACTAAGGACACACAGTTCTTGTACACAAACTCTCCATGTTGATAGATTGCTTTGAACCAAGGTTTCTTTAAGAGTTGCTTTTAAACACAGAGGCATGTACAAATAGAAATAAAATATTATGTATCAATTATTCCTTTGAACTTCTTTATTGGTAATTTTTTTGTCTTTAATTACTTTATTTGGAAATGAGCTATTTTTGTTAAGATGTTAATTTTGCAATTAAGAAATTAGCTAATTAACAATGTTTTTCAATGTCAGTGAGAATGTAGGTTTCTCTTCTCAACCTGATAGTAAACTAATCAGAAGGAGTTTGTAAAGCAGGTACTAGTTCAGGAAAAGTCATGTTTATTCACTCTTCCTATAATTTTAAGAAATTAGTAATATTTAGTCCCCTGCCTTCTGACACTTTTTTCATGATTCATTGTATGTGAAAATATTTATTTATAGAGAAGATGAATTGTGGCTCTTACAGAGAATTTCCTTTGCATATTAACTTCTTTAACATGATTTCAATTCTAAGTGACTTTATTAGTAGTTCACTAAAGAAACTAAATGCAAGAGGAAATTCAGAATATAAAATAAAGACTTTTCCCCCTGAAAAAGAGCATTAACATTTACATAAAATACATATGCCCTTGTTTAAGTCTTGGGCATTAGTTTTGTTAAACTCATCAGCTTCATCATTATTATTATTATTACAAAAATATTAGTGAAAAATTATAAAATCTTTTTTAAAAGATTACACTTCACATGCATCAGCTTAAATGTTAGTAACTTCATGTCTTCAAAATGTTTAAACTTTAATGTACTTAACTATATATTCATTAAAATTGTATATAAATGTAAAATGCTTATAATACAAATTTTTGTTTCCTAAATAATTTTTTTTTCCAAATTTGGTAATTTTTCTTTTTAATTTACAGCTTCCTTGACCTACATTGTGAAAACACTTTCTGTACTTTGTACATTAAAGTTCATAAAGAAGATTTGTGAGCTCTCTTCAAGTGGTTTACAGTTCATAAAATATCCATATTTAATGATAAGTTTAAAAGTACAAGCAATTTAAAATAATATATCTTATTAAATTATTAATTTTAAAGTATAAAATTAAAATCATGTGAAGTGATTCAAGAGAATACATATTATACATTAATGATTTAGACCCTTAGACAAAGCTTTACCAGTTGTTAAAAAAATAGTATTACATACCTCAACTATTAATTTTCCTTCTAGTTTTTTTCCTACATCTTTGCCAATCCATTTCCAGTTGAGTATTATGAGCATTAATCTAGACATAAATATAAAAACTTCTAAAATGTCTTATGATTTAAATGTACATTCACATACTTATTGATATTTTTCTAAGCTTTTATTACTGCATGCTGATACAATCATCTTCTCATCTTTCCTTGGAGCAGAATGCACTTATTGTGGGTGACTCAATACCACAACTATATGATTTCAAGCCAATGGAGCCAGCAGGCTGTAGGTTGACTTTTGCTCTTTTTGTTGTTCAGTCGTTAAGTTGTGCCCAAATGTTTGCAATGCCACGGACTGTAGCAAACCAGTTTTGCCTGTTCTTCACCATCACACAGATATGCTCAAGCTCATGTCCATTGAATCAGTGATGCCAGCCTACCATCTCATCCTCTGTTGCCCACTTCCCCTCCTGCCCTCAACCGTTTCCAACATCAGGATCTTTTCCACTGACTCGGCTCCTCACGTCAGGTAGCAAAAGTATTGTAGCTTCATCTTCAGCATCAGTCCTCCCAGTGAATATTCAGAGTTGATTTCCTTTAGGATTGACTGGTTGGATCTTGGTTTGTCCAAGGGACTCTCAAGAGTCTTCTCCAGCACCACGTTTCATAGACATCAATTCTACAGCACTCAACCTTCTTTATGATCCAGCTATCACATTCACAACTAGAAAAATCATAGCTGGAGCTTTATCAGCAAAATGATGTCTCTGCTGTTTAATATATTGGCTAGGTATGTCACAGCTTTTCTTCCAAGAAGCAAGCATTTTTTAATTCCATGGCTGCAGTCACCATCTGCAGTGATTTTTGGAGCACAAGAAAATTAAAATCTGTCCCTGTTTCCATTGTTTCTCCCACCTATTTGCCATGAAGTGATAGGACCCAATACCATGATCTTCATTTTTTGAGCGTTGAGTTTTAAGTCAGTTTTTCACTCTCCTCTTTCACCTTCATCAAGAGATTCTTTTTTCCTCCTCGTTTTCTTCCATTACTGTGATATCATTTGCATATCTGAGGTTGTTGGTTTTTCTCACAGCAATCTTGATTCCAGCTTGAGCTTCATTCAGATGGGCATTTTGCGTGACATACCCTGCATATAAGTGGCAATTGTATGACAATATACAGCCTTGATGTACTCCTTTCCCAATTTGGAACCAGTCCATTGATCCATGTCCAATACTAACTGTTGCTTCTTGTTCAGCATACTAGTTTCTTAGGAGGCAGGTATAGTGGTCAGGTATTCCCATCTCTTTAAGAATTTCCCACTGTTTGCTGCAATTCATACAGTCAAAGGCATTAGATTAGTCAATGAAGAAAAAGTAGATGTTTTTCTGTAATTCTCTTACTTTTTCTATGATCCAGCGGATGTTGGCAATTTGATCTCTGGTTCCTCTGCCTTTTCTGAATCCAGCTTGTACATCTGGAAGTTGTTGGTTCATGTACTGTTGAAGTTTAGCCTAGCTGTTAGTCATACTACTTAATGAAGAAATGAGATGATAGTTGCTATAATAACAGACATTGGGACGACTGGGATGAGGTGATTTTTATAAACTAATATAATAGATTTTTCATTAGATATTTTGGCATGAATAGTTAATTTTGCATCATGTTAGACTTGGAGTTAATCATGTTGATGCTATTAAAGACTGCTTAGGTTATATTTTCTTTCTTTAGCCATCTCAGTGTTTGAGATGAGAAAATAAAATTTTTGAGAAATAATTTATTATTCAGATATTCAAGAACACTGCCAAATGTCAGTATTCAGTACTTGAGGATATTGTGCAAAGTTGGATTATGAGAGAGGAAGGAGTGAGAGAAGCAAGGAGCAGGAAATTCACTAAGTCAAAGTAAAAAGGAATTTGGAGAATACCTGTGTGTGGGTTCAATCACTTTGAGAGATGTCAGAAAAATTTATGCCAAATATAACAAACATTAATCTCCTCAGGAACAACAGCTCAGTCAGCTGGAGACAGGCAGCCTGAACTTGTCTTCTAATAGTTAGAATATCTTGAGTAATTTACATGAATCTTCTGTACCTTATCAGGTCAGTTCAGTTGCTCAGTCATGTCCAATTCTTTTCAACCCCATGGACTGCAGCATATCAGGCCTCCCTGTCCATTACCAACTCCCGGAGTTTACTTGAACACATGTCCATTGAGTCAGTGAAGCCATCCAATCATTTCATCCTCTGTTTTCCCCTTCTCCTCTTGCCTTCAAACTTTCCTAGCAACAGGGTCTTTTCAAATGAGTCAGCTCTTCGCATCAGGTGACCCAAAGTATTGGAGTTTCAACTTCAACATCAGACCTTCCAATGATTATTCAGGACTGATTTCTTTTATGAAGGAACGATTGGATCTCCTTGCAATCCAAGGGGCTGTCAGAGTCTTCTCCAGCACCACAGTTCAAAAGCATCAATTCTTTGGTGCTCAGTTTTCTTTATAGTCTAACTCTCACATCCATACATGACTACTGGAAAAAGCAGAGTCTTGACTAGATGGACCTTTGTTGGCAAAGTAATGTCTCTGCTTTTTAATATGCTATCTAGGTTGGTCATAACTTTTTTCCCAAGGAGCAAAAATCTTTTAATTCCATGGCTTCACTCACCATTTGCAGTGATTTTGGAGCCCCCAAAATAAAGTCTGTCACTATTTCCACTGTTTCCCCATCTATCTGCCATGAAGTGATAGGACCAGATGCCATATTAGTTTTCTGAATGTTGAGTTTTAAGCCAACTTTTTCACTCTCCTCTTTCACTTCAGCAAGAGGCTCTTTAGTTTTTCTTTACTTTCTGCCATGAGGGTGGTGTCTGCATATCTGAGTTTATTGATATTTCTCCCAGCAATCTTGATTCCAGCTTGTGCTTCATCCAGTCCAGCATTTCTCATGATGTACTCTGCATATAAGTTAAATAAGCAGGGTGGCAATATACAGCCTTGATGTACTCCTTTTCCTATTTGGAACCAGTCTGTTGTTCCATGTCCACTTCTAACTGTTGCTTCTTGACCTGCATACAGATTTCTCAGGAGTCAGGTCAGATGGTCTGGTATTCCCATCTCTTTCAGAATTTTCCATAGTTTATTGTGATCCACACAGTCAAAGGCTTTGGCATAGTCAATAAAGCAGAAATAGATGTTTTTCGGGAACATTCTTGTTTTTTTGACGATTCATCGGATGTTGGCAATTTGACCTCTGGTTCCTCTGCCTTTTCTAAGCCAGCTTGAACATCTGGAATTCCACAATTCATGTACTGTTGAAGCCTGGGTTGCAGAATTTTGATCATTATTTTGTTAGCATGTGAGATGAGTGCAACTGTGCAGCAGTTTGAGCATTCTTTGGCATTGCCTTTCTTTGGGATTGGAATGAAAACTGACCTTTTCCAGTCCTGTGGCCACTACTGAGTTTTCCAAATTTGCTGGCATATTGAGTGCAGCGCTTTCACAGCATCATCTTTTAGGATTTGAAATAGCTCAACTGGAATTCCATCACCTCTACTAACTTTGTTTATAGTGATGCTTCCTAAGGCCCACTTGATTTCACATTCCAGAATGTCTGGCTCTAGGTGAGTGATCACACCATTGTGATTATCTGGATCATGAAGATCTTTTTGTGCAGTTCTTCTATGTATTCTTGCCATGTCTTCTTAATATCATCTTCCTCTGTTAGATCCATTTCATTTCTGTCTTCCATGTGCCTACCTTTGCTGAAAGTTCCCTTGGTATCTGTAATTTTCTTGAAGAGATCTCTAATATTTCCCATTCTGTTGTTTTTCTCTGTTTATTTGCATTGATCATTGAGGAAGGCTCTCTTATCTCTCCTTGCTATTCTTTGGAACTCTGCATTCACATGAGTATATCTTTCCATTTCTCCTTTGCCTTTCACTTCTCTTCTTTTCATAATTATTTGTAAGGCCTTCTCAGACAGCCATTTTGCATTTCTTTTTTGGGGGGATTGTGTTGATCATTGCTTCCTTTACAATGTCATGAACCTCTGTCCATAGTTCTGTACCTTATACCTGATATCTATACAATACAGGAAAATATGTACTAGGTTGTTCCTGTACTAGGTTGTAAAGTTTTGTAAGGAAAATGTTAGGGCATATGAAGCACTTAGTTGCATTGAACTGCTATTGTTATCAATATTATGTGAACTTCTATAAGTCTGGTTTAACAGCAAGAACTCCAGGGTCTATTAAACAATAGGGCTGTTCTTATCCATGTTATCTAAAATCCAGCCAAACACACCCCACAAGAGTTTGTTCACACTGGGAGTGAATCAGTATTTTGGTATGGAGTGTAAGGGAAGGCAATATGGGGCTAGAAATGTAATACTAGATGTATTAATTGATATATTTCTGATGGCCTTTATGCATCTAATCCAAATATAATAAATTTCCCTGTTATTTTACAGTACTGTTGGTACCTTCTGCTTCATACTTGGCTTGCATTTACCTAGAATGTTCTAATACCCTTCTGAATGAGACTAGCTCCTTCTATCTTCTCCACCGAATCCTATTTATTGCACTTACTATGCTAATGAAATTAATAACTAACATTTGTACACAGCCTAATAATAAATAAAGTGCTTATACACTAATTATCTCACTAAATTTAATTTTCCCACTTATTTAGATAACTTTATTTTTCTTAATGCAGCCCCAATGGAATCAACACCAAACTTTCCCAATATTCTTATGCTACATCTGGATTTATTAGCATTAAATGTTTTAAATGTCATTTTATAGTAACTAGGAAACAGGGACAGATTTTATTTTCTTGGGTCCCAAAATCATTGCGGACTGTGACTGCAGCCATTGTAGTAAAAGACACTGGCTCCTTGGAAGGGGAGCTATGAGAAACCTACAGAGCATATTAAAAAGCAGAGACATCGCTTTGCCAACAAGGGCTATGTAGTCAAAACTATGGTTTTTCCCAGTGACACATACTGATGTGAGAGGTGGGCCAGAAAAAAGGCTGAGGGCCAAAGTATTGATGCTTTTGAACTGTGGCTTTGGAGAAGACTCTTGAGAGTCCTTTGGCTGCAGAGATCAAATCAGTCAATCCTAAAGGAAATCAACGCTGAATAGTCAAGGACTGAGGCTGAAGTTGAAGCTCCAGTACTTTGGCAATCTGATGGAAAGGGCCGATTCCCTGGAAAAACCCTGATGCTGGGAAAGGTTGAGAGCAAGAGTTGAAGAGAGCTACAAAGGATGACATAACTGCCTCAACAGACATGAGTTGAAGCAAACTCCAGGAGATAGTGAAGGACAGGGAAGCCTGGAGTGCTGTAGTCCATGGTGTCGCAAAGAGTTGCAGACCACTTGGCTGAACAACAAGAGAGCTTTCACTAATAATTAAAGAAATTAAAAATACAACTTAAAAAAATGCCCATTAAAATATCATCAAGCAGTTAGTTCTCAATTTTCATTTCTCATCTACACATTTCATACATTCTGTAATTCTGTTTTTGCAAAGTATCCAGCAACAATTTATGTCAAAGGTTAGACAATTGAAGCAAAGCCACTTAATGAATAGTCTAATATCTACTGCTTATTTTTAAAAGTTGACATTATCACAGGCCTCATTCAGATGATTTCCTGGTTCTTTATTTCCAATTTTTTTTTCTTTCACAAATTTCACTTTCAAACTAAGTACCAGAAGCTTTTCATTATTAAAGTTTAATAACATCTTTAAATAACTTATGAAAAGAAAATGGCAACCCACTCTAGTATTCTTTCCTAGAGAATCCCATGGATGGGAACCCTGGCAGGTTATAGTCTATGAGGTCTCAAGAGTCGGACACGACTTAGCAGCTAAATCACCACCACCAAATAATTTAACAGGTGCTCCTCCAGGACACATCTACTTTACAATGTCCCTGGCTATCCCCTACATAGTAAACTTTCAACATGAAAGAGGTAGCCAATGAAGATATATATTCCTGTATGAGTGTTTTCTTGTGTGTTAACCTTAGTGTAGAGTTAGTATGTTTTAGATGTTTCACTTAGTATTTATATTTCGAATTTATATATAAAACAATAACTTTTTCTTTGTGGTTAATTTCAGTTTTTCTTACACCAATATTTACTTCTTTCCAAAATCAAATTTCTATGACAAAGTGTATTCTTCTCTAGAATTAAAGTAGATAGTAAGACATTTTATCTATCATTTATCTATTTATCTATCTAATCTTGTAAATGTAGAATGGTATTCATTGCAGCATCAGTCATAAAATATTGTACAATAGCCCTAAGAAATATCCATTATGGAGCACATCTAGGTATGGGAATAGCAGCTGTGCAGGAGGGCCAGGAAAACACCTGATTCCTTCAGCCTTTTTCTACAATGGAATAAAATGTTAAATCTATGATGGTAAAGGCAACACTCAGGACTTTCATCTTGATCTCTCTCTCTGCCTTTATAAAGATATTAAACTTCTGCTACACATAAAAATGCAAAATAGGAAGAATGAGCAAAGTGCAAACAAACTTAACTAATTTATGTCCATCAGAACAAACGGTGACAGAGTGCACCAAAGAAGCTGCTGAAAGGTAAACACTAGTGAACCTGAAGAAGAGAACAAGGAGGGGAAAACAGAACTACCCTAAGCACAGGAGGCTGAATAGGACCTAAAAATTCACGCTCACTAACACTCAGGGAGAGTACCTTGCCTAAAGTTTACCCTTAATCAGATAGCAAAGCCTGTATTCTACTATCAAGTTGCTGCTGCTGCTAAGTTGCTCAGTCGTGTCCGACTCTATGCGACCCCATAGACGGCAGCCCACCAGGCTCCCCCGTCCCCGGGATTCTCCAGGCAAGAATACTGGAGTGAGTTGCCATTTCCTTCTTCAATGCATGAAAGTGAAAAGTGAAAGTGAAGTCGCTCAGTCGTGTTCGACTCTCAGCCTAGCAGGCTCCTCCGTCCATGGGATTTTCCAAGCAAGAGTACCGGAGTGGGGTGCCATTGCCTTCTCCAACCATCAAGCTAAGAAACCCCAAATAACATGTAGTGGGATACAGTTGGAAGACAGACTGGGGACCTGAGCAAGGTTGTAGTTTGTTGTTGCACTGTTTATCTTCTAGGTACAACAGTCAAATTCCTGTAGAGAGAATTTGTATGATAGAACAGAACATATCAATATTTTTTTTAAGATACTGCATACAAATGATACCATATGATATTTCTCTTTCTCTATCTGAATTACTTCACTCAGTACGACAACCTCAGAAACTCTGCTCAATATTCTGCAACAACCTAATTGGGAAAAGAATTTGAAAAACACAGATACATGTATATGTATAAATGAATCACGTTGTTGTACATCTGAAATTAATGCAACATTGTTCATCAACTGTCCTCCAATATAAAATAAAAAGTTAACAAACAAACAAACAATCAAACAGATCTTACCAGTTCTCTTCTTAGTATTAGATCTTTCCTTTGTGCCATACCTCAGAGAGGTCTCTACATAAACTTCTTTATAGTCATAAGACTTTTTCCATAATGATTATTTGTGTAAGTACTTTGGCATACAGAAAACTCAATTTTTATATAGTTTGTTAACAACTGCATAACTGTCCTGTCAATGTTATAGTGATTTATAAGTTCATTTTCACCTATGTTCTTCAAGATTATTATCAGAATTTAGATTCTGAAATGCCATTTGAGTAGAAAATCTTAAGGGTTCATTAAAAACTCATAAGTAGAGTGCAAAGTTATAGTATCTTAATTTGGAAGAATGATTTAATTTATTTATTTTTCCAGTTCTCTCAAAAAACATGAGGAAGAACACTCACTAATTCACATTACCCAAAGACAGCCCTGAAGTTGTCTGCCAATATGTGACCACATAAATAATACCCGCACTACTGTCTTCCATTGTATTTACTTTTAAAAAAGAAAGACCGAATATGCAGTCATATGACTATCTAAGGTTAAAGCTTTGAGCTAGAGTCCTTTGTATTATTAAGAGAATGATTTCAGTTCTATTAAATGCTGCCAGAGGGATAGCTGGTTAGTTGATGATTGGAGGATTTTTATTAAAATTTTTGTGTTTTAACCTGGAAAAAAATTTAGTAGCACATCTTCACAAACTACTTCTTTCTTTCACACGTTCCATTTAATGATGATTCCTGGATACCTCACTGTTACTCTAGGTCTGGAGTTTATCATGTGTATCAGTTGCAGTAGAGGGATGTATCCAGTTTTTCACACTATTTGAATGCTAAAGAACAGACACAAAGCAGGACTGCACTTCCAGAACTGCTGACAGGGCTTTGGGTCCAGTTAATTGCTGGTAAACAGAGCTGTCTCTAATGCTCTTTTTAGTTCTGTGTTGGTGTCTGCCAGCAGTTTTCAACAGGGCTTTTAAAATTTCTTTATCTCTGACTCCAGTTGATTGACAGGTAAATCATGAGCTGGCAGTGTTTGAAGAACTGCACTAGATTTCTATAAAGCTGTGATTATTTCCTCAACCTTAGAGAACAAGATCTAAATACTACTTTTTCAGCTGTGATTCTCTAACGTCTGAAATGAGACACTGAGCTGAAATGCTAGTCAAATATTTTAGTGAGTTTATTCCTTATTTAATCCTTTGAAAATGCATTCTAGAAGTACAGATTTGATAGTAAGTCATGCTTATTGAAACATTTATTAGCACAGCTTTTAACTACATACTTGTTTACATTTTTGTTTATCAATATAGGAATCTTGCCTCTATTTTGATTTGCATTCCAATTTATAACTAGTAATATTAAGAAATATGGGCTTCCCCAGTGGCTCAGTGGTAAAGAATATACCTGCAATGCAGTAAACACAGGAGATGTGGGTTCAATACCTGGGTCAGGAAGATACCCTCTGGAGGAGGGCATGGCAAACCGCTATAGTATTCTTGCCAGGAAAATCCCATGGGCAGAGGAGCCTGGCAGGTTACAGTCCATGGGGTCACAACGAGTTGGACATAGCTGAAACAACTGAGCATGCATGCACATTAAGAAATATATCTACAGAATATATTTTAAGTTTGCTCCCTAATTAATTATGTTACCAAAGTTACAAGTAAACCAGTTACTACTAATTTTGAGGAGTTAGTATAATTGTGATTTTCTATTGAGGGAACATGTAACATTTGTGTTTGAAATTTAAAGATCCCAAATTACAATGTACATTCTCTCTCTCTTTCTTTTTTGTTTACTTCTGCTACGTTACTCTAATGAAAAAGGGAATAAATTTTATTCATGGATAATTCTGTGAAATATAGGAATAGTACTATTTATAGAAATGGACTTAAAACAGGCTATATTGTATATTTTGACTGCAAATTATCTGTTTTAACAGAATAGACATCTTTCATCTGAGAGACAGTAATTAAAACCTTTTTCTCCCTATTATGCAAATCCTTTAAAAATTGTGAAAAAGAGCACAGTGACAGGGTATAATCCAATGTAGATTGCAAAGGAAGTAAAATAAATTGAATGAATGTGCGATACCAAAGTCTTTCTCTTATGCTACAGATTTTAGCATTCTGCAGCCAATCTTTTTGAAAAGGAACTTCAAATATTTCTTAAATGCAACTGTACTTTTTGTTTATCATCCTTTGCAGAAGTGTAATTTTTAAAAAAAAATTTCTTTGTAGTATTTAATATTTTCATAAGCTGATTTAACATGAAGTGCTTTTAGGTATTGGCTGTGCATGTGGACACCACAGCTGATAAGTAGTTCTGTGAAATCAATAGTCGACATTGTTTTATCCTGAAAATAACACAGACTCCTTAGAGACTTGACTTCTTATGGGACTAGTTTGTTTCATTTTAAATAGCTTTGCTTATTTTCTACATATGATTTAGGGCTCACTCTTGTGTTTTGGTTCTCTTGAGGGGCTGAAGAGAAAATACTAACTCTCAGGGCTCAAACTACCTGCACACATGAAAATTAAAAGTGTAAGACATAAAATATAAGGTGAAACACAAACTTCCTTAAGGATATAAATACCTGGTACTAGGCAGATATGCAAAGTTACTACATGATTTAGGACTTAACTAGTTAATATCTGAAGGTCTCAAGATCATCATATCTAAATAGGGGGTTTTGAAGTAATGATCTTAAAGAACTTTGTAGCCTAAAAATTTTCTTATCAGTAAAACAAATGTTGCCTTTGTAAATGATATAATTATCACAGGTGCACATAGCAATGTTGGACAATAATATACACTTGTTTATCTCATTGTTCTAATGAAATTATGTGTGTTTTTACAATGCTACTTTCAGTTCAGTTCAGTTCAGTTCAGTTGATCAGTCATGTCCAACTCTTTGCGACTCCATGAACCACAGCACGCCAGGCCTCCCTGTCCATCCCCAACCCCCAGAGTCTACCCAAACGCATGTCCATCGAGTTGGTGATGCCATCCAACCATCTCATCCTCTGTTGTCCCCTTCTCCTCCTGCCCTCAATCTGTCCCAGTATCAGGGTCTTTTCAAATGAAAACTATTAATTTAAAAATAAGCAACAAAGAAAAGAGTAACTAATTAACTATGACAGTGACAGAAAAAGTTATGCACGCTAGAAAATAAAGGCTTTTAGTCACACCTTGGAAAAATTCATTTTGATTTGTAAATCAAACTAAATAATACTCAAGCAATAGCTCTTGATCAAGTTATCTAACCAAATAGAATATTGAAATTTATGCTGCTGCTAGTAAAATAGGTAGAATATCAGAGTAGAGTTAACCAGCTGTGGAAAAGTGGAAAGGTATACAGTTCTGCAAACAGAAATTCTTTCATATGGGCTTTATATTATATTATTATGATGTACACTTTAAACTGATGCAATGTTATAAGTGTTATATCTCAATAAAGCTGGAAATAAAATTGTGGAGAATTTACTATACCTTAAAAAGTGTCCAATTACTTGGCACTTCACAGATTTAAGAAAAAAATAATAATATAAAAAGCAAACACAAAACCAAAGAGTAAGAGACCCCATGTATATATGGGATATATACATATATTACAGATGATTATTAAAAAATGTTTAAAATGATACCGAAACAATGTCTATCAATTTTGGAAATAATTAAGTTTTTATCTATATTTTCTCATATATATACAAAAATTAAGATAAATGAAAGATTTTGACAGAAGAGTACATACACATGCATACACACACAAACATATAAACATGTATGTGTTTGCATGCTAAGTCTTTTCAGCTGTGTTGGACTCTTTGCAGCCCTATGGACTGTAGCTATAAAGCAAATCATCAATTGAATTAACCATATGAAAATTAAATCAATTTTAGGTGGCAAAGGCAATATGAGCATTCTGAAAAACATGATGTTATGAAAAATAAGAAAGACTGGATGCATTTATTTGAATAAATAATAGACTAGAACATAGTAATACAAATATTTATGTCAAAGCTATAAGGAAAGAGGTAACTTCCTTTGTGGCTGAGATGGTAAAGCATCTGCCTACAATGAGAGAGACCATAGTTCAATTCCTGGGTCTGGAAGATCTCCTAGAGAAGGAAATGGCAACCCACTCCAGTATTCTTGCCTGGAAAATTCTATGGATGGAGGAGCCTGGCTCTGATACGACTGAATGACTTCACTTTCTATAAGGAAAGAGTCAGTACTACAGGAAACAAAACAAAACACAGGGAGCAAAGTTATGAACTGTCATTAACTATGGATTTGAATCAGTTAACATAAGTATGACAAACTATCCATAAATGAGCACATTAAATGCATTTAACATCTCAAGTAATATCTAAAATTCAAATAAAAATGCTTGTGTAATACCATTGAGGTAAACCAATTAAAAATATATAATTGCTAATTGGCAAGATTATGGGGAAGTACTCATTTCCTACACAATTGTTGGACGTTTAAACTGGTATATCTTTTTGAGATGATTTTTTACTAACAAATATAAAATGTATACTATTTGACCTGCCAATTATATTTCTTCTATTTATTAGAAACATTGGCATCAGAATACCAAGTTATTTGCTCAAGGACATCCATTGTGATATTTTATGTAATAGAGAAAATTTGGAACAGAATAATGACCACTATTAGAGAAAATTTTAAAGAACATTCTACTTTACTTGAAAGGAAAATGATAGATCTATTTTTCAAACAGGGAAAGATTTTCTAAGCATAATTCCACTTAGGTGAAATTGAAATGCAGAGAAAAAATGCAAACACGTGGTATATAGAGAAATATCTAGCAAGAGTACTTGCACACTTGAATAGTGCTCTCTGAGGTGTGTCATGGTATTAGTTGAGAAGCTGGCTGAGTCACTTTAACTTTGGCATCCTTAAATTTATGTACTATTTGTACATTTTAACAATAATAATCATATACTAATTTTTCAAAAATATTCTTCTTTTTGTGGATTTGGCTATTACTAGATTATGACATGACTTATTTTGGGTTTTAATATGCACTTGGATGTATTATGAATGATATTTAATATTTTTCTATAAATAACTCTAAAATAACATATTCACATAGAATCTGTTTAGCTGCCCAATGGAGTCTTTATTTCTTCATGCTTATCACAGTGGAATAACTTGGCATGTGTGTATTTTGAGGAACTAGAATTATGAGAGAAAAAAATATTTCTTAAACTGGTACAAATTGCAAAAATATTATTTTCCATGAATAACATAACATCTGCAGAATAATATGACTAATGTCTGCAGAATAATGCAAATAAAATGTCTCTGGGATAAAAGATCCATTACTGGAACAGGAAACAGAATATTATATTCTACTCTTATCTTGATAAGAATTAGCTGTATGACTAGAAATAAATGTTTAACCTCTCCAGGTCTCCATTTGGTAATTATCTAATAAAAGGAAGGACTATGCAATGCCTACATTCTATTCAGCCTTTGTTTCATAGTTGTTGAATTCTGTTTTCTAAAAGCCAAGTTAGAGACTTGCAGTCATATTTTTTCATGGGTAGTGAAAAATAGTTAAAAACTCTAACAGGGATTACTACATTCCTAAAAGTACAAACACTGAATCAAGAGGTAGGCATATTTTAAATTTAAATTTTAGTGCCAAATCATCCTCAAAACATATGTATCAAGTTGTAGTAGGTACATTATATGAAAACAACCTCACCCTCTTATCTTTGGTATCATTGAACAACATAGCATTTTTAAAAAATTATGGCAATGTGAAAGTATCTATTTTTTGCTATTGAATTTTTAGAGCCAAATTCAATTATTTAAAATTCTAACTTCATCACTTTATTGCTGTGATATTAAGCAATTACAATATTAGACAAAAACCTCTTTCGGCTAGGTTAATAAATATGTAAAGAGGTGATTATGAGGACTGAATTAAATAATTCACATAAAGAATATAGTATTTGACAGGGTATTTGTGGTATTTTGCCACAGCAGCACAGCAGGTAGGGATTGAAAGTGGTTGACACACAGTTTGGGAAAAATAAACTAGAGACAGAATTAAAGTTGTAAAGATGGGACTGGAGGACTCAAGACCTTTTAGATCAAGCCCTGTTGCTCAGAGCCACATCACTTTTATTTAGTGTCTTGGAAAGCAGAAAATATCTGTTGTGCTATGATGAAGTCAGCCTTCTGTGTCCCCGGTCACCTCTCCCATTTTACTGATTACTTTAAACTGTCTTTGTCATTTTCTTGTACAAGGGCTATCACCTAGCTGGAAGTCATAGAACCACACATGCTTTGGGAAAACATCTTAGTGTGTGCACAAGCAGTGTTCTGAACTTGCTCTGACCAGGCGTTCTAAGGTCCACACTGTTAGCTTACTCTCTTTAGCTTAGCAGAGTATGCTGACCCCAACTAATCAACCCTATGTACTTTTATTTGGGTTATGCTGTATTGCTATATTTTGATTTCATTCTTTTCCCATGGTGATTTTCTCATGGCTTAGCCAGAGCAACAGGCAGCTGACTATTAACCCCTGCAGTATTTATTATTATTATTATTATTATTATTAGTTTCTTTACTTAAGATGGCCTTATGTGCACTTAAGATTATAGATATATTCAAAAAGAAAAAATAATTTCTTTGTCTTCTAAAATACTTCCATAAGTCACTTAGACTTGATTATTTAATATAGTAAAAGGTAAAGAAAGGAAGTGAAAGTGAAGTCGCTCAGTAGTGTCCAAATCTTTGTGAGCGCATGGACTGTAGCATGTCAGGCTCTACTGTCCATGGGATGCTCCAGGCAAGAATACTGGAGCGGGTTGCCATTTCCTACCCCAAATATGAAATAAGGATTCTTTATATTTTTCCCCAAATGAATGATTTAATAAAACATGCAATGTGTTAGATCCTCCATCTTTTCCTGAGTTATGTCAGTTTTCACTGTTAATATTTCCTAATAAATTTCTATAGCTAAATGGATATGTTTTCCATTTATATAGATAAAAGAAAATACACCATTGTCTTGGGGAAAAATAAGTATTTAATTGCAATTTTAGTCTGCTTATCTGCTTACACCTTTAGTCTCAGGTTTTGAAGGGTAAACCATATGGTGGGACTTAAATTATCCCATTTTAACAACATTGAAATATTAACTTTTAGCTTTATTCACTGAAAAATTTTCAACCATACTTTTCATAAAAGTAAAGTTACATCAAGCACAGGTACCTCAATTATATTAATATCATGAGGGTTTTCAAGGGCAGCAAAATTTTTAAAAATTATTGTAAAAATACACCAAGAGTTGTAATGATGTGTTGAGTTTGGAAAATACTTCATACTTTCCTCACCCTTATTATTGAGTTGAGTATTAGGGAAAATTGAAGAAGTTACTTATCCTTGTCTGCAGAAAATTTAGAATTTCACTAAATAAGTTCAGCCAGCCAACTCTTAAAATAATCTTTCATATATTATGGAATACTGTTTTCTATAGAGTGTAGCTTAAAAATAGGAAATAAGGTTCAATATTATCTGATTTAAAAAAAAATACTAACTCATGCATTTTATTTACCCTCTTGTTGGAAACCAAAGCACAGAAATCTATAACCTTCATGGTGAATAATCAAGTAAACTGCATCACTCAGTTTATAATCTGATGGGGTCAAGTCCACATTCCCTTTTTCCTGCAGTAGTGAAAGAAATTAGTCTTCCTGAATGAATGGTTTCCAACCTTACCTTATGGAAACAAACACATTTTGAGACTTGATTTTGACGCAATTCTGCTTGTCTAGATGCAATAATCTAAACTCATAATAATATCATAAGGAACATTCAAGTAATAACTATGTGAAAAGTAGTAGAGAGTGCCTATAATTCAAGAATTCTAATGTTTGGATTTGAATCTGATGATCTACCCTTTATGAGCTATGTGACCCTAAGAAAATTGTTTAAATTCCATGGACCTCAGTTATTTGATCTAAATAAGTCATAAAAATATAAGCACATGTATGTTTTTGTGTGTGCAATGAATGATTTAATGCATGTAAATTTCTTTGAAGAGTTTCTGGCATATAATAAGCATTCAACAAATAAAAAGTTGTTTCTTATTGTCATTCTGTACTGACAGATTTTAGTTCCTCTTTAAAAAAGAAGCATTAACACTGATTATTTTATTCCAGCTGTATATATGATTTGTTAAATGATTTTAAGTCCATATCCTACCTAATTAATATGGGATTTTTGCTTGTATTAAATCAACTTTATTTTTTAGGGCAGTTTTAAATTCACAGCAAAAATTTGGTATATGATACATATATGTCTTATATATGTCTGGCCCCAACTCATGTATTGCCTCCACCATTATCAATATCCTCCAACAGAGTGGTACATTTGTTACAATCAATGAACCTACATGATCATAATCACCCACAGTCCATAGTTTATATTAAGAATCACTGTTGGTGTTGTAATTCCATGGCTTTGAACAAATGTAATTTGTAGTTTCATACAGCGGAGAAGGCAATGGCACCCCACTCCAGTGTTCTTGCCTGGAGAATCCCAGGGAAGGGGAAGCCTGGTGGGCTGCCGTCTATGGGGTCGCACAGAGTCCGACATGACTGAAGCGACTTAGCAGCAGCAGCAGCAGCAGTTTCATACAGAGTAGTTTCTATGCTGCATCTATTCATCTCTATTTCACTCTCAAACTCTAGCAACCAATAATTTTTTTTACGTTTCCATAGTTTTGCCTTTTCCAAAATATCATATAGTTGATATTATACAGCATTTAGTTTTTTTCAGATTGATTTATTTCACTTAGGAATGTGCATTTGTGTTTCCTCCATGTCTTTTCATGACTTGATAACACATTTCTTGTTAGTGTTGAATAGTATATTGTCTAAATATATATTAATGTGTTTATCCATTCATATCCTGAAGGACAACTTGGCCATTTCTAAGTTTTGACAATCTTGAGTAAAATTGCTATAAAAATATCTGTATGCAAGTTTTTAACTCCTTTGGGTAAATACCAAGGATTGCAATTGCTCGATTGTATTATAAGAGTGTGCTTAGTTTTGTAAAATAAATTGCCCAGTGTTTTCCACAGTGGCTGTACAGTTTTTCATTATCACCGGTAGTGAATGTCTCATTGCTTCACATTGTCACCATTATTTAATGGTATGAGTGTTCTGGATTCTGCCTATGCTAATAGGTGCTATTTCCCTTTTGACTTTAGGGAGTTTTCTTTTTTTCCCAGAAACTTAATAGTATCTTAAATGTAGATTAAATAAACTTAATAGTAGATTGAACTTAACTCAGCTTAACTATTTGGCTATGCATTTTAATGTCTTATTTCAAGTAAGGCACATATGGAACAGAAAACATAATCTTGGCAAGTTACCCTATAGAAATCCTAGAATTACAAAATTGAGCCATTTATCTCTTTTCTCTCAAATTCATTACATTTGAGAAAAAGAAAAAGAAAAAAGGCTCTTCTTGCTCATTACAGACCACTACTTAAACTCTTTCTGGAAAAAGATACATTTGCATATAATTTATTACTTATAATAATCTTAATTAAATTTATATATTTTTAAATATGCACACATACAAGTGCAGTTAAATAATACATGTATTTACATATCAAAAGTATATATATATATATATATATGGGTATTTGTGTGTATATGTGTGTGTACGTCTTTGTTACATAAACTATCTGACTATGCTAGTTTGACTCTTGGCTTATGTTCTTTCAAACTGGCTTTTTCCCACTGCTTTGCTTAATATTTTACCCCTATCTAACCTACTCCTTAAGTGTATTTTTCTTTGTGATTTCAATATGTTAAATCATACAATATGGCCAATTACTTTTATGTCATTTCTAAGAGATATTTGTTCTCCAATTCAGCCACCTATTTTCAAAAAACTATAGAGTTTTTCATCAATTAAAGAGTCTAGACCTGATCATTAGTCTTCAATTTGTATTCCTCCAGTTTAAATATTTTACTACCACAATTATTTTACTTATTCATATAGCAATAAATTATCATAATCTCCATAGCCTTTAACTCACACTCGATTAAAATTGTAACTGAAATCGGGAGCCACATATTTCAATGACACTTAATGAAAAATGATTTTTTAAAAACTGTTTGTTTTCATTTGAGCTCTACCTGTATGGTTTTTCCTGCTAGATTATAGACAACTAAATAGTAAGAACCATATCATATTCACTGCAACACCTTGTGAACAGTAAGTACTCTAAAAATGTTGATTATATTGAAGCTGAATACACAGTCCCCTTAAGAACAAAATGCAATGGGCTAAATGTATGTAATATGTTATTATATTGCATAATTAATATCTTAACATATATTATTTTATTAGGTACTTTTTGTGTGTGCTTTGTTGCTCAGTTGTTTCCAAATCTTTGCAAACCCTTGAACAGCAGCCTACCAGGCTCCTCTGATGGGATTCTCCAGGTAAGAATACTGGAGTGGCATGCCATTTCCTATTCCAGGGGCTCTTCCTGACCCAGAGATTAAACCAGTGTCTCTTGCATCTCCTGCTTTGGCAGACAGATTCTTTATCACTGTGCCACCTGGGAAACCTATTATATAAATACATATGACTAATAATAATATATGTATTATATTATTATTGCTTTATTATACAATGAAAACTTTAAAATGTTATTCTTTTACATGTGGTTGACCAGTTTTCCCTGCACATTTGTTGAAAAGACTGTCTTTCCTCTATTGTGTATTTTTGCCTACTTTCTCAAAGGTAAGCTGTCCATAGGTGTGTGAATTTATCTCTGGACTTTCTATTTGTGTACCATTGATCTATAATTCTGTCTTTGTGCCAGTACCATACTGTCTGGATGACTGTAGCTTTGCAATATAGTCTGAAATCAGAAAGTTTGATTCCTCCAGTTCCATTCTTCTTTCTCAAGATTGCTTTGGCTATTTGAAGCTTTTTGTGTTTCCATACAAATTGTGAAAGTATTTGTTCTAGTTCTGTGAAAAGCAGTATTGCTTTTGGTAGTTTGATAGAGATCGCATTGAATCCATGGATTGTTTTGGGTTCAGTTCAGCTCAATTCAGTTGCTAAGTAATGTCCAACTCTTTATGATCCCATGGACTGCAGCATGCCAGGCTTCCCTGTCCATCACCAACTCATGTCCATCAAATCATTGATGCCATCCAACCATCTTATCCTCTGTTCTTCCCTTCTCCTCCCACCTTCAATCTTTCCCAGCATCAGGGTCTTTCCCAATGAGTCAGTTCTTCACATCAGGTGATCAAAGTATTGGAGTTTGAGCTTAAGCATCAGTCCTTCCGATTAACATTAAGGGCTGATTTCCTTTAGGATTGACTGGTTTGGTCTCCTTGTAGTCTAAGGGACTACCAAGAGTTTTCTCCAAAACCACGATTCAAAATTATCAGTTCTTTGGCACTCAGCTTTCTTTATGGTCCAACTCTCACATCCATACATGATTACTGGAAAAGCCATAGTTTTGACTAGATGGACCTTTGTCAACAAAATAATTTCTCTGTTTTTTAATATGCTGTCTAGGTTTGTTATAGCATTTCTTCCAAGGAGCAAGTGTCTTTTAATTTCATGGCTGCAGTCACCATCTACAGTGATTTCGGAGCCCAGGAAAAATAAAGTCTGTCACTATTTCCATTATTTTCTTGTCTATTTGCCATGAAATGATGGGACTGGATGCCACAATCTTTGTTTTTGAATATGAGTATTAAGCCAGCTTTTTCACTCTTCTCGTTCACTTTCATCAGGAGGCTTTTTAGTTCTTCTTCGTTTTCTGCCATAATGGTGGTGTCCTCTGTATATCTGATACTTCTCCTGGCAATCGTGATTCCAGCTTGTGCTTCGTCCAGCTCAGCTTTTCGCATGATGTACTTTACATATAAATTAAATAAATAAGCAGTGTGACAATATGTAGCCTTGACGTACTCCTTTCCCAATTTGGAACCAGTCCATTATTCTGTGTCCTGTTCTGGCTGTTGTTTCTTGACCTGCATGCAGATTTCTCCGGAGGCAGTAAGGTGGCCTGGAATTCGCATCTCTTTAAGAATTTTTCAGTTTGTTTTGATCCACACAGTCAAAGATTTTGAAATAGTCAGCAAAGCAGAAGTAGATATTTTTCTGGAACTCTTGCTTTTTCTATGATCCAACAGATGTTGCCAATTTGGTGTCTGGTTCCTCTGCCTTTTCTAAATTCAGCTTGAAAGGGTCCCCCCTCCTTTTTTTGTTCTTTGTCTCTCTGGCATTCCCATGGTTTGTGCTGCTGTGTCACATTAGCCCCCACAGATTGTCCTTAGAGCATTCAAGTCAGCTCCTTACTGTAAGGACCAATAATGCAGCCCGCACCTCTGTGCCCAGCCCCAACCCCCTCCTGGTAGATGCAAGCATCTGAGTTGCTTCTCCATTGGTAATTGCGGTTAGGTACATATTCTGTGTGTTTTATTTTATTTATTTATTTATTTATTTATTTATTTTCTGTTTGGTTATGTTGCTCTCTGAGATTCCAAATCTCCCCACTGACCCCATCATAAGAGTGTTTCCTATAGTATGGAAAGTTCTCCTCCTTCACTACTCCCTCCTCAGAATGGGCCCATCCCTAAATCCTTTGTCTCTCTTTTCATCTTTTATATTTTGTTCTACCTCCTTCTGAAGACGTTGGATTGTCTTTCTGGGTGTCTGTTGTCCTCCAAGTTGTTTTGTGGATGTTTCTCCATATTCATATAATTTTTTGATGAATCTGGGGGCAGAAAATGGTCTCCCATCTTAATCTTCCACCATCTTGGGACCACCACCTCAAATTTCTTACACATTAGAATAATCATGCTAGGACATTTAAATTGTTATGATTAATATAGTGAGAAGTATAGAGGCAAAAGTGAAAAACTTATATGAGAAAGTTAGGGATTTCTGAAATGATGCAAAGTTTAAGAAAGGAAATGGAAGAAATACTTTTTTTAATGATATTAGGCAAAAAAGTCCTCAGTGGACACATTAGTAGACTTAACAATGCTGAATATTCAATGATTCAACCTATGTGCAATTGGAGTCTCAGATAAGAACAAAGGAGAAGCAAAGGAATTATTTGACAAGGTATTTGTCAATAATTTCCCTCAAATAATAAATGATGGCAAAACACATATTCAAGAATCTCAGATCCCTTCAAGCAGGATAAATATAAAATAAAACACAGCTATATATATCATATTTAAAGTTTCATAAATGAAAAATAAAAGAAATTCTTGAAGGGAGCCAGAGAATAGGCCACCTTATCTAGAGAGGACAATAATGAAGATCATTGCACATTTCTTGTCAGAGCTCTGAAAGTAAGAAAATGATGGTGTGATATCTTTGAAGTACAGAAAGAAAATAAATAAATAAATAAATAAAACCCTGTCAAAATAGACTTCTATGCACAGTAAGAAAATCTTTTGAAAACAAAGTGGATAAGGACATTTCTAAAGACACAAAAGTTTAGAGAATTCACTTCCAGCAGTCTTGTGCTACAAAAAATGATAAAAGGATGTTCTTAAAGCAAGCTATACCATACCAGAGAAAACTTGGATCTATATAAATAACTGAAAACCTGTGGTAATGGTAAAGGAGGTGAATATCTAAAATGCTTCTCTATTCATCTTAATTCCTAAAAATATAGCTTAATGTTTAAAGCAAAAATTAGTAACAATTTGCTGTAGGTTTATAACATATATAAAAATTGTAAGGCTTTTGTACTATATGTGCACTGGTCTAATATTACCTAAAGGAAAGTTATGATAAATTAAAGACATAAATTATTAACCCCAGAGCACTTCAAATTATTTTTTTTTAAAAAACACTTTACTAAAGCACTTCAAATTATCAAATAAATTATAAAAAATAAGCCAAAGGAGATGATAAAATTAAATAAAATGAATACAATCATTTAGCAAACAAACATTGTCAAAGGGAACAAATAGAAAACATTTAAATATCATGGTTGATACAAATATGATTATACAAAGTGTTTCATTAAAGCAGACACCAAACATCCCCAATTAAAGTGAAGATATTACAAATATTTTAAAATAACAAGACTAACTATGTGTTTAAAAACCTACCCACTCCAGTATTCTGGCCTAGAGAATTCCATGCACTTTTAATCCATGGGGTCACAAAGGGTCAGACAGAACTGAACGACTTTCACTTGCTCAATCATACTATCACTAAGTTAAAAAAGATGAACTTATGTACTATTATTAGGTAAAGTAATTTAAAGAAAATAATATGATCAGGGATTAAAAACAAACATTATATAAAGTTATCATTTCATCAGAGATTTAAAGAAAAATAATGATAGAAATAGACTAATATAAGTTGTATTTGAAGACCTCCATACTCTTCTCGCTATAATAAATAAGACAATATTTTTTCTTAATTTATTTGAATAATTTTAGTACATAATGTTTACCTTGGTTATTCTTTGCATTTTACCACGAGTACACTCTGAGTTCAAAATGACTTTTTTATTTCACATTAGTGAAATATATAAAATGCCTAAAGAAAACTGTCAGGTAACATGACCCAACTTCTATTTATGCAAAACTCTATTCAATAACATAAACTACCTATTATTTTTAAGTACACATAGAGCCTTTACCCAGATAAACCCCATTATGAACCATAGAAAAGCCATCAGCAAACTTAAAACAATTAAAATAATAAAAGCATGTTCTCTATAAGAAGGAATTAGACTAAAAATTAAGAAAAGATAATATCCAGACAGTTGAAAGCAAAACATTGTAATCTTAACCTCTTTTGATTCAGACAGGAAATCACAGTGAAATTTGAAAATATTTTTATGTGAATTAAAGCTGGAACACAGTGTATAAAAAAAGGATAAGCTGTGTATGAAGCTTTGTTTAGAGAAAAATTAAAAACACCATTATCAAATAAAGTCTCAAACCAATACTCTTAACTTCTAGCTAAAGAGGGCCTGACTCAGTCTATAAGAGATCATATAGCCACTCAAAGAATGTTAGAGACAGAATTGGTAGACACAAATGAAAACTAAATAATACCAAACTTCCTAAGTTAACCACTAGAAATTACTTCAATGACAAAACATTAAAAAATAAGAGACTACCTAGAGTTAGGAAATATACTTATAATGTTTTCTTCCTTATATAGACTTGATCAAATGAAAACAAATGTTGATTATAAATCCACATTATAAACTGAACACTTCAATTTCACCTACCTCTTTTGCTTCAATTTCTTTCTTTTTCATTAATTATAAATTGTCATTATTTTAATGAATTCTTTTCAAATCCATTTATTTCTTTCCTTTACTCTTTTCTTTTTCGATCAGGAAAATCTTTTGAAGAACATGACAATCTATGTTTTCTGTCTTGGCCTGGAAATAGCAAAATTTTGCATGAGAGGCACTGAAAGAAAAATAAGACACGTTAAGAGGCTACTGTGATTTACAGGCAAGAAATGGAGGCACCTGGACTAGAAAAGTCAAAGCAAAAGTCATTCTATATGGTCAGACTCTGAAGATAGTTTGAAAATTAGTCTCTTTGATAAAGGATTGGATGCCAATAAAAGGGAAGCACAGAAATAAATAATGATATCATGGTTTTGTGTGTTGGCAACTTAATGAAAATTGGTACCAATTATAGAAATGTGGATGCCTGTGGAAGAAATTTGTGGATAAAGGGATGGATATAGAAATCCATTAAATCTGTTTGGAACTTGTTTAGTTTCAAAGCCTATTATACATCAAAATAGGATTAATTAGGGAGTTGGTATATAAGTGAAACTAAACACCTGGAAAAATATTTTAGACACTATACTCCTAAAAATCTCACTCAGGGTAGTACAAGCATGATAAGTTTAATTTCTTAAAATTCTAGAATATATTTTGTTTGTTTGTTTTGATGTTTTGCTTTTACCTTAGAGGGGTTTTTGTCCATTTTGTTATGCAGAAGGGTTTAACATACCAAGAAAAATATACCCTGGCATACATTGTTCAGTGCAGCTTCTCTAGGATTGATATCAATAAACTGAGCAACATTTAAAAAAAAAAACTTTAATATGCTCTTTGTCATGCCCATTCCCTTTCCCACTGATAATTTTAGAATTTTTACAATATTTTTTCTTAATTTATTTGAATAATTTTAGTACATAATGTTTACCTTGGCTATTCTTTGCATTTTACCATGAGTACACGCTGAATTCAAAATGACTTTTTACTTAAGAAGTGAATGATATCATGACAATGTATGGCAAAAACAATAATAATAAAAAAAAAATCCAGGAAAAAAAAAAAGAAGTGAATGAGGGGAGAACATAGAGAGTTATTTTTCTACTTTCTTTTTAAAGGAAATTTTCATCAGGCAAAGGAGATGAGGAGCATATATAATTTTCTATAAGTTTTGGTGATGTAAGATGATCCAAAATCTCTGAATTCTCAGTTATATCATTGTTCTTATTGTTAAGATGCTATTTTTCTCTGTTCATATCCTAGGTTTCAGGGAGAAGAAAACACTTCAAAAGGCAATGTACTCAACTGTTGTGTATCCTCAACTTTGTGAAATTAGTTGCTGAGTTTGATACTGGGTAATATTCACTATACAGGCTTAAGCACTAAACCTCGGTGCTAAATTCCTTGCATTTTATCCCATACCTTGAGGCAAGAATTTCAAGTTTGTGTTTATCACTTTCTCATTTTAATGTTGCTATGAACAACCTCCATTTGTGTAGTAGGATAGATAATGATCAGGTTTCCTAAGGACAGTCAAAATAGCAGCGGCTGAACAAGATAGAATTTTAAAATTCTCTCAGCTTATAGTCCAAATATAAGGAACCAAGGACTCTGTAAATTTTTCTCAGTGAAGCTCAGACATCTTAAATTCATGGATTCGATACTGTGCTATAAAATTGTTGTTTCTACCTCCTTTTAACAAGACTATTTTCTAGCCAGTGGAAAGTTGGAAGGAGTGAAGATCTTGCCCTTTCACTTCCTTAGCATGACTCAGAAATTTCACAAATGCTTTTGGTTTCACCCCATTGACTGGAACTCGGGCAAGTGGCCACACCTAGCTGCAGGTAAGCCGCAGTCTTTGACTAGTGGCCCTATTCCAGAAAAATCTTGTCATTTTCACTCTAAAGAAATAAAAGCAACATAAAGGTAAGCAAAGGGTTGAATTTATTAAAATTGACAGTATTCATCTTTAAACTAACCTCTCTCCATATGACACAGTTCAGTTCAATTCAGTCGCTCAGCCATGTGTGACTCTTTATGACTCCATGAACTGCAGCAGGACAGGCTTCCCTATCCATTATCAACTCCTGGGGCTTGCTCTAACTCATGTCCATTGAGTCAGTGATGCCATCCAACCATCTCATCTTCTGTCATCCCCTTCTCCTCTTGCCTTCAGTCTTTCCCAGCATCAGGGTCTTTTCCAGTGAGTCAGTTCTTCACATCAGGTGGCCAGAGTATTGGAGTTTAAGCTTTAGCATCAATCCTTCCAATGAATATTCAGAATTGATTTACTTTAGGATGGACTGGCTGGATCTCCTTGCAGTCAAGGGACTCTCAAGAGTCTTCTCCAACACCACAGTTCAAAAGCATCAATTCTTTGGCACTCAGCTTTCTTTATGGTCCAACTCTCACATCCAGGCATGATTACTGGAAATATGACACAATAATCACAGGTTTTATTCTTTGTAAGTATGTTTGTGATTACTTGAATATCTGGTTCCTCAATGTATACTATATAATGCTATCGTACTTAGGATTTATATATATTCTATAATCCTCTATTTAACCCCATCTTTCCAACAATTAACTGTGAATGTGCTATTTCACTTGAGTCATTTGTTTGCATTCCTCTTTCTTTGTCACTTTCTTTATCAAATGGGTCTCTTTGTAAGAAATGGAAACCAAATCTGGCTAAGTGAAAAAAAAAAAAGATAATGAAAGAATATTGATGTCTCACTGTTATCAAAAGACAAGGTAAAAAGCAGGTTGTGCCCAAGATTTCAAGAGCATGAATTCATGAAACTTCATCAAGGGCTGTCAACAATGACTCAACTCCAACAGCCTTTAGTCCCTGAACCTTCACTCATGATTCAAATGCTCAGATAAGAAAGTCTGGTTGAGTAACTTTGGCCACAGGGTTATTCTTCTTTTCCTGGGGTGCGTGTCAAGAAAGAAAAGAAAGGGCAGGATTGGAGCAGAGTAGGCATAGTTCCCTAAAGAGAGAGATGATGAGCAGCAAACATTAGAGATGTCTTCTCTCTTCCTATGAAGATACAACCACATTTAATTTTCTATGTATTTGAGTATTTTACTAACTTCTATGAGGAGGCAAGTCACAACGTTTTCAAAACACCATTTTATCCTCTGTTCTCTTGGGTAAACGTTTACTTGCTTTGAGTATCAATTTTATTAATTTGAGTTAGAATGCTTCTTGTTAGTTCCTTCATATGTTTACATCAGAAAATTTCTAACATGTCAGTAATATTTTTGAACTTAGAAATATTAGTTTTCATACTTATTAAATTAATGAGCACTACAAATTGATTTGTTTTTTGTTTTGTCTCTAAGTCACATCCTACTCTGCAACGTTATGGGCTGCAGCCCTCCAGGCTTCTCTGTCTCTGGGATTTCTGGAGTGGGTTGCTTTTCCTTCTCTGGGGTATCTTCACCAAACCCAAGTCTTCTGCATTGGCAGGGGGGTTCTTTACCACTGAGCCACCAGGTGGACACAGAATGATTTATTTGGTTAGTAATCCTTGGAAGAAAATTTATGACCAACCTAGATAGCATATTGAAAAGCAAAGACTTTGTCAACAAAGGCCCATCTAGTTAAGGCTATGGTTTTTCCAATGGTCATGTATGAATGTGAGAGTTGGACTATAAAGAAAGCTGAGCACCGAAGAATTGATGCTTTTGAACTGTGGTGTTGGAGAAGACCCTTGAGAGTCCCTTTGACTGCCAGGTGATCCAATTAGTCCATCCTAAAGGAGATCAGTCCTGAATATTCATTGGAAGGACTGATGTTGAAGCTGAAAGTGCAATACTTTGGCCACCTGATATGAAGAGCTGACTCATTTGAAAAGACCCTAATTCTGGGAAAGATTGAGTGAAGGAGGAGAAGGGGTCAACATAGGATGACAAGGTTGGATAGCATCACCCACTCAATGGACATGGGTTTGGGTGGACTGTAGGAGCTGAAGATGGAAAAGGAGGCCTGAGTGCTGCAGTTCATGGGGTCACAAAGTGTTGGACACGACTGAGTGACTGAACTGAACTGAATCCTTGTAGTTTTATTTCTTTTCTCCCTTTTTGGCCTATGTATAAAATAATAGACTTATTAAGAGATCACTTACTAAGATTTTATCTTCTAGAAAGCATAATTCAGTGCTAATAATTTATTTACCATTCCATATGTGCTTCTTTTTTAATAGTTTCATCTAAGTTTTTAAACTGCTATAGTTTTACTAATTCTTCAGATTAAAAGATTAAGAAATTTACTTTATTAAATAAACACCCACGTATCTGTACCCTTCATATTTCAATATCGGTTAATCAGTCAAAGCTATGTGAAGTTGGACAAAGAGGTTTTTGAGTCTTGATTAAGTGAGATTCAGTGGGAAAAGTTGTTTTTGAGCATGTGGCAATATGTATGGTTGCTTAAAAAAGACTAGCACCTCATGTGTGATATGAAGCATCTAGGAAATGACGAAGTGCAGGTTCTGTTTCTTATGGTCTGGGGTGGGACACAGATGTTGCATTTTAACAACTTGTCATGTGATGTGGAGTCTGCTCTTCCACAGACTGCACTTTGCTTATAAAGGGCATAAATGTTTATTAATCAACCATACAATTTCTCACTGAGTTTTTGGCTTGTATAAATGAAGATTTGTGTGTGCATGTAGAAATTTTTATTGACACTTCACGATATACCAGGCAACTTCCTAAGTTTAGAAATATAGACATGCATAAAACAAGTCCCTGTTCTCACAGGTCTTATATTCCTGTCTGTATGTGAGCGCGTGCATGTTTGTGCACTTGTGTATGAGTTTAAGGGAGGGAGTAGAATAGATCCGAATGTCAGAATTTAAAAAATTACAAATATAAACTAGTATCTAAACAAAGAGTATCTTGCTCTGGGAGTAATTACTTCAATTTCCCTTTTCATTTTAGCAGCAAGTATATCCAGTTTTTCTTAAGCAAATAAACAAGCTTAAGCCATTCTTTAACAAGCATAACAGGTTAAAAACAGTGTTTGACATCCCTATGATCTTTCTAGCCCACTTAGGTTCTGCTGGGTTTGCCCTGAGTCATATTATGGGAAAATGGATTCCAGTGTCAGATGCCAAAACTTGACACTCAATAGCAAAATGGGTCCGCTGCAATAAAACAATCACTAAAAGAGGGGACAGTCTAGGTGCTCCCCACTGCAGAGACAAGTTGTCATTTGCAGTTCCCAGCCTACTATTCCTTTTTGCTATTATAATGAAAACTCAATAAGATCCTCACTCATATAGCCATTATTCAAAGTAGCAAAATTTCTGGAGAGGATGGACAGCAAGAGGGAAGAACTCAACTATGAAAAAAACATGCATACTGAAGTCATCTAAAGGGACTATTTAATTAATTATGAAAAGGTTGACTTAAAACAGAACTAGTATTTAATCTGAAATAGGATATTAATGTAGAAGTAGATGAAGTATTATTCATTGACAAATCTAAGTGTGTTTGTTACCCAACAGGATGGGAGCTAAAAGAATGACAGAGAAGTGACAAAAAAGTTACATTTTTTAAAAACATTTGATCACATTATACATTGCTACAGAACTCATTCTTAAGACCCTTCCCTATGTACTCCTTCTTGGTAAACTACCAATGCAGGAGATCCAGGAGATGTGGATTACATCCCCAGGTCAGGAAGATCCCCTAGAGGAGGAAATGACAACCCACTCCAGTGCTCTTGCCTAGACAGGATGTCCAGTACTCTTGCATGGGCAGGAATCTGGCGGGCTAGAGTCCATAGTGTCGTAGAGAGTCATACAGTTACTCAACTGGGCACACTAGTGACAATAACAAAAAACTCCACAGTCCTACTAGGATCTTATGATTTTTCTGAAGTCATAGCACAAATAGAAATTCAATACCAAAGCTACATGGCCACAATATTGAAAATAGTTTCTCTAAGGGATGTCAGCTCTAGTTTGAGTCTATTACCCCTTCCTGAGATGTTTTAAATCCTTGCATCTCACCTATGGAGTAACATAGTACAAAATTAACAATGTTTGTAATTCATTTGGCACACTTCTGAGGAAAATATATATTCTAAGGAAGCACAATACTATATACCAAATTACACATTTTCTTATTAGAAATAAAGGTAGCATTTTAGTCTGAAGTTCCTGGTTAGCTCACTATTCATAAGTGCAACAGGGACAGTGTACGTCTTGTCACATACCCTCATGCCTTAAAAAGCCCAACCTATCACTTTCTGTCCCAGATCATAGTTTGGAATGTTTCCTAAAAATAAGTTCCAATCTCCAAATTAGAAACTAGAAATTTATTTAATATTAGTCAGATTTATAGATGAAAGTACAGTTAAAATTTAATGCTTACTAGGTATTCCTTCAATCCAGTGCCTAATTTCCTCTTTTCTCTTTCCTTTCTTCATCCCTTCCTAACTTCCTGTGCTGTGCTTAGTTGTTCAGTCATGTCCAACTCTTTGCAACCCCATGGGTGTAGCCTGCCAGTTTCCTCTGTCCATAGGGATTCTCCAGGCAAGAATACTGGAGTGGGTTGCCATGCCCTCCTCCAGGTGATTTCCCCAACCCAGGGATGGAAATCAGGTCTCCCACATGTCTATCATTTCCTTCCTCTTCCCTACTTTCTTGATTTTCTGCCTTTCTTCCTTCCTTCCTTCCTTTTGTTCTTTCTTTCTTTTTTTTATAGTGTACAACTTAGCTTGAAAAATAACAATTGTTTTAATGACTTAGTATAATTAACTTTTAGTATAATTAAGTTAATAATTAACTTAGTATAATTAACAATACTATAATATTTTAAAAGATTATATATATTAGCCAATAAGGGAAAAGGAAAAAAATATCTCATTTTATTTAACCCTTATTTTTCTTTACCTCCGATTGAAACAGTATTCAACACATTAATTTTCTGAAAGGAAAAGTATATAAAAGTCTCCTTGGCTCAGACTGTTTTGAAAAGGTGTCCAAGGATAAACATTGTTCCTCATAAATTATTATTCTTGTAAGGTTAAAAAAAGGTAAAGAAAACATATATCTTATTATTGATGTGAAATAGACTTTTTTATTTGAAGAAAAAAGGGAATTGGCCCTTAGGGCTTAAAGGAAGTGTTAAACTCACAAAAGTCAAATGAATGTTTCTTCTAAAGTTTAAATATTCTAATTATCTATCGTAAAAATAATCATAAACTATCCCACATTTTATATCCTGTTATACTTTCTAAATGCTTTCCCATATGTTTTGATATAGTTTTGTCCTCATAAATATCCTTGTGATGGAGGGTGGGGAGTTATTAATTTTCTCTCTTATTCTCAGAGGCAGCCTGAAATTCTCACTGAGTAGATTAAATATGCATAACTTCATTTTTCATTCCCTGACTGATTCCAGAGTCAATATCTTAATATTGCTAAGAGAAGTTGCCTTCTTTAAACTAATGCCTCTGTGATACAGACAGAATATTTATAAGGTAATAAGCAAAGCATTTTTATGAAGAGGAGTTCAGGTACTATGAAGAAAACATTTCACATTTATTATAAAATTTTAATTATTATAGAGAAAATACTTCAGCCAGGTACCTAAGAATTTTACATATTAAAGAGTGAGTACAATTTTATTACAATGCATTTTCTTTGAAAATGAATTTTTGTATATCCTAAGACTTAACTCTTGCACATCTCAAGATTCTGTCTCTCACAGATTCAGGAAGGATTTGCCTCACAAATTAGCAACCTGTAAAAAAGAACAGAAAACCTAGTGTTGGAGGTTATGATTTTGTTTTGTGCAGCAAGGTTTGAAATGGAAATCAGGGCATTTGAGGAATGTAAGAAACTTCATAAACAAATTCAAGCTCAGAAGTGTGGAGAATGAAATTAATTCCATTAAATCCAGGTCCTGCTTTATTGGCAATGCCAAACCCTTTGACTGTGTGGATCTCAATAATCTGTGGAAAATTCTTAAAGAGATGAGAATACCAGACCACCTGACCTGTCTCTTGAGAAATCTGTATGCAGGTCAGGAAGCAACAGTTAGAACTGGACATTGAACAACAGACTGGTTCCAAATAAGAAAAGGAATACATCGAGGCTGTATATTGTCACCCTGCTTATTTAACTTATATACAGAGTACATCATGAGAAACGCTGGGCTGGAAGAAGCACAAGCTGGAATCAAGATTGCTGGGAGAAATAGCGATAACCTCAGATATGCAGACAACATCACACTTATGGTAGAAAGTGAAGAGGAACTAAAGAGCCTCTTGATCAAAGTGAAAGAGGAGAGTGAAAAAATTGGCTTAAAGCTCAACATTCAGAAAACTAAAATTATGGGATCTGGTCCTATCACTTCATGGAAAATAGATGGGGAAACAGTAGAACCAGTGTCAGACTTTATTTTGGGGAGCTCCAAAATCACTGCAGATGGTAATTGCAGCCACAAAATTGAAAGATGCTTACTCATTGGAAGGAAAGTTATGACCAACCTAAATAGCATATTAAAAAGCAGAGACATTACTTTGTCAACAAAGGTCTGTCTAGTCAAGACTATGGTTTTTCCAGTAGTCATGTATGGATGTGAGAGTTGAACTGTGAAGAAAGCTGAGCATTGAAGAATTTTGAACTGTGGTGTTGGAGAAGACTCTTGAATGTCCCTTGGACTGCAAGAAGATCCAATCAGTCCATCCTAAAGGAGATTAGTCCTGGGTGTTCGTTGGAAGGTCTGATGTTAAAGTTGAAGCTCCAATACTTTGGCCAGCTCATGTGAAAAGTTGACTCATTGGAAAAGACCCTAATGCTGGAAAGAGTTGGGGGCATGAAGAGAAGGGGACAACAGAAGATGAGATGGCTAGATGGCGTCACTGACTTGATGGAAATGAGTTTGTGTAAACTCCGGGAGTTGGTGATGGACACGGAGGCCTGGCATGCTGCAGCTCATGGGATCGGAAAGAGTCGGACATGACTGAGTGACTGAACTGAACTGAACTGAACTGAACTGAAAGTCCAGTTCAAATGTTGTTAAAATAGACCATTGGATATTGAAGAAGACAATTTTGAAAGGAGCAATGATATCGCTCTTATTTCTAAGAAGAAGGTTGTCAACAAAAGAGAAAAATAAGCCAGGTAGAGATCTCAGCACATCTCTAAAAGGCTTATTGTTCAAGATAATTGAAAAAAATTTTTTCACTCAGAAATAGTCATTATTTGAAAGGCATGCTTTTGTAGATCTTTGTTCCATGTAAAGGCATGCATTTACATGTATATCCATACTTAAGGGCTTTCCTGGTAGCTTAGACTGTAAAGTCTGCCTTCCATACAGGAGACCTGGATTAGATCCATGGGTCAGAAAAGTCCTCTGGAGAAGGAAATGGCAACCACTCCATTGTTCTTGCCTGGAAAAATCTATATCTATGTGTTTTGTCATCTACATAAGTAAAAGGTGCATACGCAACTTAAAATTTTAGCGATCACATTTGAAACTAAAAATTGAAGATGATATTAATTTAATAATACATGTATTTAATGCAATATGCCTACAGTACTATAATTTCAATATATGTAATAAACTTGTGATATGTGATCTATACATTAATTATATGAAATCAGAATTGAAGGATGATGAAGAATGCAGGCAATTTGAACATCTGAAACTTGAATCAAAAATAAAGATCCATCTTAATAACCATACAGCACTCTTTTGTAATATTTAGCAAATTTGATTAAATTGGTCATTTGTTAAAAGTTCTTGCTCATTTTTTGCATTACATACAAAAAAAAATTTGTACATATGTCTTTGCCTAAATGTATATAAAAATCTTTGTAAAGGCAAGTTGTGTGAAAAATAGGGGTTTATATAGATATAATAAAACTGGGTCTAGGATATCTTTAAATTTACTAGTGTTCTCATACCATTTAGATATCTGAGGAGAAGACACACACAGGAGACAATGAAATACAATGGACCATGTGACTTGGCAACTCTGAACTTCAAGTGCAGGGAAGTGCTCTAGTGAGAGAGATTTGACTATGTGGAAATACAGTATTATTTATGCTAAAAAAAGAAGTAGAAATAAATTTGACAGTATGTTCTTAAAGGTTAGAGTTTGTTACGGCCACAGACATAACCTCATCTTTTTATCCCCTGTGATAAATAAAAATATTGGCATGTGCATGCACTAATGTAACAAGGGTGGGAAACTTCCTCCTCATACAATCCCCACTGCTCTGCCAGAGCCTTTTTCTTAACTACTGAAAAATCAAGACTTGGGTTCAGCAGAAGTGTGAAAGATAGAGCAATCTGGATTATAACATGCAGGAAATCTGCTTAAAATATTTGATTATCCCCAATTCAAAATTTTAGAATTCCACAGTAGTTAATAGAAACAAGTTGTTAACAACACAATGATTTGGTCATTTCATCATTCTCCAAAATGAAGTCACTGACTTTTAAAAATTGCTTTGCTTCCATAACAGAAAACGTCTTGTGAGTATAGCAAGGCTGTCACTCATACAGATAGAAACAAATGTAAGTTTAAGTCACAAACTTCTTTTGGCATATTTGACTCAGATTTATTTTGCTTTCTTCAAACATGAGAAACCACAGGCTTTAAAAGGTGTTATACTAAAATATCTAGAGAAATCTGGGTTGGGGACAATCAGCATCAGAAAAACTTTAAATAAATAGTTTGAAATGATCCATTTAAACTTCTAAAAGAAATCTGTGTGTTAATTAATGGACTCTCTAGGTACAAAATGAGACCAACTCCATAAAAGTCATTTAGAAGGCTGCCAGGCGTAAAGCTTGAAATGGAAAAGAAGAAAGATAAATGATCAAGACCAAGAATTTACAAATGGAAAATTAGGAAGTATGGGAAATTTTCTATACACCAAAATGTTCATGGTGGTTATTTGCTGTTTGTGCAGTTACGGTGATTTTTAAGCTTTTTTGTTGTGTGTTTTAATATAGCTTCCAAAATCTCTGCAGTGTCTGTGCAATAACTTTATCAACTATAATAGAAATCAATGATATGAAATGCATAGAACATTTTAAATAAGATTGGAAGGAATTGAAAACAGCTACAAAAACATTATCAAATAATAAAACTCCAGTTAGATGGTGTCTCATTATTTCATTCAAAATTTTGGAAGACAGATTATTACAAAAACAAAGAAACTATTCAAAATTTGCATAGTAGAACTTAAGGCATATTTTCAACCAAAATTATGCCTTATAAAGATGGTAGCTACAGTAAAAGAGTACGGGAAAACAATCATTTTTATGAATGCAAGAAAATACTAAGTGCTAGTAATAAACAGCATTTAAGAATATCAACTGAAAAGACTAAGTAAAAATTAATATATGGAGCAAAAAGTTGTCTTCATATGAGAAACTTAAGTCTATGTTACTACAGATACAAAAATAGAAGCACCACACAAAAAATAAACAATGTTTTGTGTTAATAAAATTTCTAAGTAGTTGAGCCTCCATCCTGCTATTTTGCATTCAGAAAATTGCAGACTCTTCCTTCCCTGGAATTCACAGTGCTAGTCTGCTTTAGGGCATAAAATATATGGAGTCAATCCAAGGCTGTGTTTATCACTCTAAAAATTTTTAATATAAAAATTGTGTTTTATTAAAATAAACTGCTAGAGAATTTTTGTATATAGACAAATCCTTCCTTACAATCCTCTTGACAGTATTTTTTTCCTTTTAAGTATGTTCATGACTATTTTAAACAAAAACTCATCAAAATCATAACTATATAAAATGTAAATATCTTTTTTTTATGTTTATAAGGAAAATTTAATGCTTTCTGACTTTTTTTTACTTTATTTTTATATATACTATTTTTATAGTGAAGATGCCTTTCAAATAATTTATATAATTACTACTTTAATTATAAAATCACATGAATTAGCTAGCTACAGATCATTATAATATATATACCTTAGTCAAAGGGAATAAATTATTAATGCTATAGGAAAATGATGGCACTGTGATTAAAAGAAAAGGTGGAGAATAGTTTTAAATTGTTTCTACATTTTATTTTGCCCATTGTCCTCCTTATAAAGAACACTCTCACACCCATATACTCTATTTTTCTGACTATAAACAATTTAATCCTCAGCTGATGAAATGTTTGGGGAAACTCATAATGATTAAACCAAATTCAGGTTTATGATCATGAACCATGTGCTTTCCTCCGTGACTCCAAGCAGTTGAATCTTAAATCCTTAAGCCACTCACACTTTGTGTGTTCTTCCTCTTTAACAGACTTCTGTTTCTCATCCTTTGACTTTATCCTTCAGTTCAGTATCTTCTCTTCCAATGTTTTTCTCTGTTAATGGTCCTTACTTTCTATTTCACTTGCAACATAGCTGCAGTTAGGCTAAGAGGAATGAAAACCCTCGATATTGACCATCTGTCACATGGCCCCAGCTATTCTCTTTTTAAGGACTTTCCTGCAAAGGTCTTTCTACTTCCTAGCTCTTCGGCCTTGCCTTCTAGAGTTGGCAAGTGGGTTACAGGTGAGACATGGTTTACTCTAAGTATACCAGCTGATATGCTAAGGGAAGAAGGTCTAACTCAATTTCTATCTCAAAACAGATTCAGGGGGACATGACTCACTTGGAGGTTCAGTTCTGTGACTAAAGAATGATAAGAGCTATTGGGATTGTGGCTATCGTCTTGACTCTTTCTCCCAAAAGGTACAAGAAGGGTGGAGTAGACACTACCAACAAGAAGAGAATATGTATACCCATGGCTGATTCATGTTGATGTTTGGCAGAAACCAACACAATACTATAAAGCAATTATCCTTTAATTAAAAGCAAATTTAAAAAAAGAGAGAGAGAGAATAGCAAATGCCCCTAGGGTAAGAGGGAAGAAGCAAGCATACAGACTGTCACTTTAAGACATTTATTCTTGAGAACCTCATTGTGATCCTCAGTGAGGTTTTGACAGTTTTTAATCATTGGCCCTGGAACTGTAGACTAGATGTGTCCAGGTTCCTAATAGTTGACATTTTAGCATGTCCCAAGCCATTTGTGTCTTCCTAAGGTGTCCAGGACCATAACCAGAACGATGATGTGTAGCAGACAGGGAAAATGTACTTCCTATTTTTATCTATCCAAATTTCCAAGCTGGCTTTCTCTTGAGGAAAAAAAAAAATAGGTACAGTAAGGAAGAAAATATGCTTTATTATAACTGGCTTTAATTAGGACAATTAATATCATTATTTCTTAAGCTGGTAATTCATCCTAATTTTGTTTCTATATATGTTCGAACAAAAGCATAAAAGCATTTTAAGCCTACCAATGTCAACTGCTTTCCTTTATCTACTGGAGAGACTGCCACTTATTTCAAATATGATTAATACTGCCTTCATAAAATTATATCAACACAATTCACCACACGGTTTATTTCAACTTGTTTTTTTATATAACATGAGGAGAATCCCATGGATGGAGGAGCCTGGTGGGCTACAGTCCATGGGGTCGCTGAGTGACACACGACTGAGCGACTTCACTTTCACGTTTTACTTTCATGCGTTCGAGCAGGAAATGGCAACCCACTCCAGTTTTCTTGCCTGGAGAATCCCAGGGAGGAGGGAGCCTGTGGTGGGCTGCCGTCTATGGGATCGCACAGAGTCAGACACTACTGAAGCGACTTAGCAGCAGCAGCAGCAGCAGGAGACACGGGAGATGGGAGTTTAATGCTTGGGTTGGGAAAATCCCCTGGAGGAGGAAATGGCAATCCGCTCCAGTTTTCTTGCCTAAAAAACCCATGGACAGAGAAGCCTGTCGAGCTATAGTCCAAAGGGTCGCAGAGGGTCAGACATGACTGACAGACTGAGCACGAGCATATCAAGATGAGGCCAGCTTTGAAAAAATAACAACAACTTTTTCTAGGCACAGTTTATGACAGAAAAGATATGAAATGGAAGCAATGATCATGTTTTAATTGGTTGGTACATTTCCTTTGATCACCATTTCTCAAGGTGATGAAAATACCCTTTAATTTTTGCTGGTCTGTCAATATTCTTTTTGAATGTTACAAATTGTTCAAAGGAATTCAACATCTTCTTAGATGATGAAAAATTATCTTTCATCTAGTTGTAATGCCCTTACAATTCTGAAGAACTGAACATTTAAAAATTATATTTAAATACCTAAGCCTAAAATCTGCTTCATAACCACTTCTGAGATAGACAGAAATAGTCTATTCTGAGGAATAGGGCCACTCAAGTTCTACAGTATATTTTTTCCTCTCCTTTTAGTTGTTTTCTATCTCCCTTCCACCCTTGAACTTGCTCTCTCTTCTTTCCACCCTCTCTCCCTTTGTACTTCCTATCTCTCCCTTTTATCCTTTTTTCTTAACTTCACTTATCACAACTAACTGGTAGCTCAGACAGTAATGAATCTGTCTGCAATGCAGGAGACATGGGTTTGATCCCTGGGTCAGGAAGATCCCCTGGAGAAGGGAATGTCTACTCATTCTAGTATTCTTACTTGGAGAATGCCATGGACAGAGGAGACTGGCAGGCTACAGTCTACGGGGTCACAAAGAGTCAGACAAGACTGAGCAACTAACACTTGAACACTCTTTCACAACTAAAGACTTAAACCTCTTGGTACCTTAAAAGAAAATTCTCCACATGCACTGTGCTTCCACATACTTTTTACATGCTGAGTACTGATGGCTCAGGGAACTTCTCTTGACTCTTCATTTCATCATGTCTTTCCTCTACCCTCTTAGGAGGATTGCTCCTCAATCTCGAGATGTGCCTCTTCATACTTAGGCTTGGTTACATCTTCTGTCAGAATTGGGTTTTTGTTTCAACCCTAGATTCTCCCCACCTCCACCTCACCGTAGGATACTTTTGGATTCATGGTCTGAAGCCTGTCCTTCTCTAGCACTGGTCTCGTGTGTGTGTGTGTGTGTGTGTGTGTGTGTGTGTCTGTGTGTGTGTGTGTGTGCATACTAAGTCGCTTCAGTCATGTCTGACTCTTTGTGACACTATGGACCATGGGCCACCAGGTTCCTCTGCCCATTGGATTCTCCAGGGAAGAATATTGGAGTGGATTGCCATGTCCTCCTCAAGGGATCTTCTCAACCCAAGGATCAACCTTGTGTCTTTTATGTCTCCTGCTTTAGGAGGTGAGTTCTTTGCCACTAGAGCCACCTGGGAAGCCCTTTTCTCCTTACCTAGGCCTGTAAAGAAAGGAGTATGGGGAAAAACAAAATGGAAAGAAAATAAAAATGAGACAAGGTAATGCAAAGTAATAGCTTCTTTCCTGGTATATTGGTATAGAAAAGAAGGGTAAGGCCTGATATTGAAGACTTTTATTGCCAAAATAAATGTCATCAAAGGAGTTTATGGAAGCCTTTGTTATTAGAGTAGTAAAGTGTTGAAAGTAGTAAAGTTTAATTTAATAAAAAAAGGAAGTATAAGAATAATTTAAAAAATCTTATGCTGAAATGACGGAGCCCAGATAGGAGACAGAATGATATGGAAATGTGATCAATAACCAAGTGGTATCATGAAGATGGGATTTTCCTTCTCTTTTTTGAAAAGTCACTGAATATTCCAAATCTAGTGCATTAAAAAAAATCTACTCCATTTAAAAATTATATTGAATAGCCTTATAGTTTTATAATTCATTTGTTTCTACTTTACAGCTCTGTATTTTTAAGACAGTGCTCATTTCTTAACAACTGTTTCCAAGAATTCAATTTGCACCTGTGTCTTTGCAGTTTCTTTCTTTCTTTCTTTATTATAATTTTCTTTACATTATAGTGTTGGTTTTGCCATACATTGACATGAATCTGCCATGGGTATACATGTGTTCCCCTTCCAGAACCCCCCTCCAACCTCCCTCCATATTCCCTCCAGCTTTTCAGTCCTGTGAACATGAATCTATGTTTTGATAAACCTTTACAAATGAATTTTTCTGACCTCCTTTTGAAATTATTTTTTGAAACTCAAGTACTTAGAAAATATTTTTTGTTGAAGACTATGTTCCTTTTTTTGCTATGGATTATATATTCACCCTGCTTTTAGAAATTTAAAAGCTACTACAGATCAAAGAAAGCAATAAACTTGGTGGCAGGGTCTGCATATGAAACCTGATCAATTATGTGTTCTGCACCCTTGTTCAAAGTGATAAAATAGAAAAAAAATGAACCTGATGAGAAAAGCCAATATTTTAGTTTTCTATGTATCTGCTAAGTTCATTGTATTTCAGAAATGATAAATGCCTTACTAAGGAAAAATGTGTTCAGTTTGCTTACATATTATCAGATGATGAAGACTAACACAGCAAGGATCAAATAGTCATTTTTTCTTAGTGAATATGTTTTAGAAATAATGTGGAAGTATTATATAGTCTTAATACATGTTAGCTAGAGCTGTGGACTTGTGGCTTGTTATGCATAGAATTTGCAATGGAATACGTAATTTACAAATTGAGATGGAGTGAGAAAGAAGCTTATCATCCATACCAGCAGCATATTTGTAAGAGAGAGAAACAAGAAAGAAATAAGTTAAATGATTTATTCACTGTCTCTTGGGCTTGTTATAACTGAATCAGGGCTAGAACTGCGGTCTTCCAACTCCCTCTCCTTAAAATTTTACTCAAGATTATCTTCCTTTATTTCTGAATGACATTCCTACGTCTTTCCTGCAAAATAGGAAACAGAAAATCAGATATCTCTTTTATGGTTTAAACATAACACCAGCACAGAAATTTGACCATCCCTATGCATAAATACTACATTGAATTAAAAAGCACAAATATTTTCTTTTCCCAGACCACTGACTTGTTCTCTGTAGTCACTTACTACCGTGTGTGTTCATACATACATAATAGTTTCATGTTTTAAGTAATATTTTAAGTGTATAATTATAAAGCGTATAAAATTTTGTTCTACATAATAATCACTAACTTCTAAAAATGATATCCTTTTTTCCTAGCCAAAATAGAGGAAATTAGAAAAAGATAGATGTAAGTAACAAAGAAAATATTTAGCAGCATAGTTATTTTTAAAATAAGTCAGGGAATTTTTACTTTATTCATTGTTTTAAGAAGACATCACTATGCTTTTGGATTTCATGGGAAAGATTTTAGGTCTTGCATTTTATACAGGTCATGTATTTTGTAGCTTGGAAAAATGTTTCATTAAGGAATAGATGTTACAGGGCTGGCAAGGAGCAGATTTCCTTGCGTAGTCTATATAAGTGTTTTTAGGAACATAAAAAATGCAAGGAAGTTATGTTACTTTAATAAAACAAAAACAATAATTTAATTCATTTTTACTCATTAGCCACTTTTAGCTCACAGGCCATATTAAAAGAGGTCACTGTTTGTGACACCTGGCCTAATCTGCTTTTTTCAAATAGAAATATAATGTAAACCACAGATTAACTTTAAATTTATAGAGGCTCATTTTAATATTTTATTTAATTAAATATATACAAAATATCAATAAATTGTAATCAATATAAAATTATTGAAACATTTTACTTTTTTATTTTTACACTATGCTTTCATAACCCAATGTGTATTTTTCACTACTATTGTTTTAATTTTGACTATTCATATACTGAGTATTAGTAGCTACATGTGATCAGTGATTGGATTTCCTATGTGGCTCAGAGGTAAAGAATTCATTTGCCGATGCAGCAGCCACAGGAGACACCTGTTTGATCCCTGGGTCGAGAAGATCCCCTGGAGGAGAAAATGGCAACCCACTCTAAGTATTCTTGCCTAGAAAACACCATGGACAGAGGAACCTGGTGGACTACAGTCCCTGGGGATGCAAAGAGTTGGACACAACTGAGCAACTGAGCAATCACATTTAGTGCTACTGTATTAGACAACACAGGTCTAGTCATTTGGAATACCAGGTGTCCAAAGCAGAGCCCTTGATTTTTTTCCCATAAATTTGATTCTATCAAGATTCCTTGATTCTACAAAGTGTGACCCTCTCATTTGCTTAAGCTCCAACACTAAAACATATTCTTTTTCTTACCTTTCATATTTATTTACCATTAAGTCCTGCTGGTCTTGCTCCAAACAGAAATCTAGACTTGTTCTACCTCTTTCCATTTTGCAGGCTCTGTTTCAGACCACTGCTACCACTCATCTAGACAATTACAAGGGCCATATTTTAACTTGTGCTAGCTCTAATCTTTATCCAACATCATATTATTATTTAAATCTTCTTCATATTATTTCACTCCTCTTCTTTAGACTTGATAATAGATCCTGTCACTCTTAAAATCCAACCTTCTTGTCTTAGTATACAAGGTCTTGTAAATTCTCTTTCTGTCCCTCATCCATACCATAAAGTAACATGAATCTCACAGGGTTATTGTGAGGACAAACTGATTTAATGAATAGTGACAAATATGTAAAGTTTGTGTAGTCTGTCTTATTATAAGTTCTTATTTATCCACAAATGACAGGACCTGTCTAGCTTCTGAATTAAGTGCTAGTGTATAGGTATTTAATAAAATCATCTGAGAGCCAATACAAGAAATGGAAAAACAACAGAAACATGGAATGATAATGACAAATTTATATTTTCTGAGGATTACAAGCAACTGAGGAAGATTTTGTCAATACATTATTTAATGATGTGAGCTAAATAAACTCCTCAATGCCTAAAAAATTGCTGACAGAGCATATTTGATTATTGAAAGCATTATTTTTCAAACTTTGTATTACTTCACTTCCAGAGAAAATGTGAGTAAATAGAATGTAAATATGTCTGTCATCTGAAGTTTATAATATCATTTTGAAAACATATTTATTTATTTGACTGTGCTGTTTCTTAGTTGCTGCATGTGGGATCTATTCCACAGCCATGAACAGAACCCAGATCCCCTGCATTGGGAGCATGGAGTCTTAGCCACTGGACCACCAGGGAAGTCCTTAGAATAGCATTTTTACAAGGAAGGAAGAATTATTTGAAATTACTTGAAATTATATGTTCCACTTTATTGGATGACTCTGTTCAGTTTTTATAAAATATTAGAGTACTTGCCATAAAAGTTCATATGTGTATGTGAAAATTTAAATACCTTTAGCATAAAATTACAGAGATAAAAACTTTGTGCAAAGAAGACTATGTGTCACTCAAAAGAACTATAAAAGAAATAACCTGAAGTATTCTATTAAACTTTTTAAGAATTAGATTTAGGTCAAAAACAGAGTTTATTACTGTTGCTTATTTAATTTATGTAGTTTTGTTAAATCAAAGATTTCTGAGTTTCAATCACAAATCTTGAAAAGCCAATTAATAACAAATCTCATCAAGGTTCTATTCTGCAAATAATACATGCACTGCAAGAAAGAAATGCCTTTGGTTAAACTTTTTCTAAATTTGTGGAAGTTGTACAGAATGATTTTACTATAGTTTAATTTTATCAAGGCATCAAAATATATTTTAAATTTTAATATAATTTGGATTTATAACATATAGAAGTATAAATATATAATAGATATGTATAAAATATATATTAAAGTGAAACATATTCTTAAGAAATTATATGAAATAATTTATGGTATATTATGGACTAGTCTTATATCCTAGGAAGAAATTAAACTATAATAGAAAAATAATTATTCTCACTTAAATGTTTTAACTATAATATTATAAAAGGTCACATGAGGATGATGAGGAGAGAGTATAAATAGAAAAATAATAGTGAAGCTTGATTTACTGAAGATAATCTGTTTGAAATTCAGGCATGTCACATTTATACTGCATTAGTTGCGTGCTTCTCCCACTAAGAAAATAAATGGTCCCTGGTGAAGTTTGGTCCTGTGGACCATGATTGGCATGATTATAAAATATTTCAAAGATGAAATAAGCAAACCTATGGTGGTATTTAGAAAAGATCGACAAATTCAGTAATTGTACAGGATGAATATTTGCTGAAATATATTCTCATCAGTAAAATTCAGTTCTATCCCATATATTGATATTTTTCACATTTCCACAGCCTTTTACAATCCATCAGCTTTCCAGAATATGTATTTTGGCTTAGAAAAGCAGCTTGGACTGGACCAACCTGACACTAAGAGTGAAAAATCTCTGACCTAACCTAATTCTCAACTCTACACTTTTTACTACACAGTACAATTCTGGAGAATAATTCCACTTTATATTTTTTTTGGTGGTTTCTGACATTATTTAAATTTGAGTTTTGCTGTCTCCAAATGGTCTTTTCCTTTCATGAACGCTAATGATAATTCCTATGCAATGTCTTGTTTACTAACTTGTTATTTAGTTGCTCAGTCATGTCCAACTTTTGTGACCCTATGGACTGCAGCACACCACACTTTCCTCTCCATCATTATCTCCCAGAGCTTGCTCAAGCTCGTGTCCACTAAGTCGGCGATACCATCCAGCCATCTCATTGTCTCTCATCCCCATTTCCTTCTACCTTCAGTCTTTCCCAACATCAGGGTCTTTTCCAATGAGTTGGCTCTTTGCCTCAAGTGGCCAAAGTATTAGAGTTTCAGCTTCAGCACCAGTCCTTTCAATGTATATTCAGAAATGATTTCCTTTAGGATTGACTACTTTGATCTTATTGTCCAAGGAACCCTCAAGACTCTTCTCCAGCATCACAGTTTGAAAGCATCAATTCTTCAGTGCCCAGCCTTCATTAAGGTCCAACTCACATCCATACGTGACAACTAAAAAAACTATCTTTGAATATAAGGACCTTTGTCAGCGAAATATGATGCATAGCTTTTCTTCCCAGGAGCAAGGGTCTTTTAATTTCATGGCTGCAGTCACCATCCACAGTGATTTTGGAGCCCAAGAAAATAAAGTCTGCCACTGTTTCCATTGTTTCCCTGATGGAACCGGATGCCATGATCTTAGTTTCTTGAAGGCTGAGTGTTAGCCCAGCTCTTTCACTCTCCTCTTTCACCTTTATCAAGAGGCTCTTTAGTTCCTCTTCACTTTTCTGCTTTTAGAGTGGTACCACCTGTATATCTGAGGCTGTTAATATTTCTCCGGGAACTCTTGATTCCAGCTTGAGCTTCATCTACCCTGGCATTTTACATGAGGTACTCTGCATATGAGTTAAATAAGCATGGTGACAATATATAGCCATGATGTACTCCTTTCCCAATTCTGAACCAGTCCATTATCCCATGTCTGATTCTAACTGTTGCTTCTTGACCTATATACAGGTTTATTGGGAAGGAGGTAAGGTGGTCTGGTATTCCCATATCTTTAAGAATTTTCCAAAGTTTGTTGTGGTGCACAGTCAAAGACTGTCTCATCATCAATGAAGCAGAAGTTTTTTTGAAATTCCCTTGCTTTCTCTATAATCCAACAAATGTTGGCAATTTGATCTCTGATTTCTCTGTCTTTTCTAAATCCAGTTTGTACATCTTTAAATTTTCAGTTCATGTACTGCTGAAACCTAGCTTGAAGTATTTTTAACATAACCTTACTAGCATGTGAAATGAGCACAACTGTACAGTAGTTTGAATATTCTTTGGCATTACTTTCCTTTGGGATTGGAATGAAAACTAACATTTTACAGTATGTTTTCCAAGATTATGAAAGCCTTATATTTGGCTTCTCCACCATTTTCTGTTACTACATAGATGTTACTACTTCTAAGAAGATAGATATTACTACTTCTGAGAAGTAGTTACTTCTGAGTAACTACTTCTAAGTTACTGACAGTTGTTACTACTTCTAAGAGGAAGATGAATCTAACAAAGGTATTATTTATATGACATTATCATTTTGTGAATTGAGATAGTGTATATAATGAAGAAAAATGCAAGATCAACATTTTGCTACTTTTTCCAATAATGACTAATTTTGGAAACTAGCATACAGACAGTTGTGCACAATATAAATATACTTACATTTATTTGGATTGCTTTTGCTGACAAAATAAAGTGTGTAGCTGAACTTAATATGTAAGTTTTCTGTAGCCTGTTATGTACAATACAAACATCTTTAATGTATGCTTTCCTTTTATGACCTGTAAATTTGCTAAACATAATGTCGTATATTCTTTTCCTAGTATCTAATAATCTATCAGTTAAGGGTATGAACATTTCATTCAGATCAAAAGTTTCCTTGTAATTTGCATTTATTGTGGACAATTTTATTTTCCTTGCAGAAGTACTTTTAAACACAATTATTATGTTTGTAAAAGATAGATTATACTAGCATTTTATAATACAGGACTTTAAAACCATCATATAGCAGGCAATGACTCTTTCTAAGAAACATAATATAGACACAGTTATTGAAGTAATGAAATAAAAATTCTACTAAGCTGCTATATTCTCCTTAGAGAAAATAGGTGAAGTAATTTTCCCCTCCTTGAATTCATCTGATCACCTTGAAAATGAATAGTTGAAGCAATTATCTTACTCTCAGAATGACATGCTGTCTAGCATTATCTATCTTCATGTTTTTCTTCCAGCTTCCTCTCTTGAACATTATTTTTCAAACTGATATGATTTTTTCATTTCCTAATAAACTTGGGACCGTGATTAACAACTATGCTTTTTTGTTAAAATATGTAGTTGCTTTTACAAAGTCCACGTATTATTTTGGAAGATAGGATTTGTGAGAAACTACAAGGGTTTTTCTTTTCCTGATCCCAAACCAATCATTCAGTTTCTCTATTGTGTTCATACATTAAATGATCAGAATAAAAGTGTGGTCAGCCATAACTGTAGGAAACATTATCAGCAAAATGATGCTGGGAATAGTGTGCTTCATGGGAGCATGTTTGAATGCATCTTATAGTCAGTATAATTGAATTTTACCACCTGCAGTTTACTACTGATCTTTAAATTATGTAGGTCCATTACCCTCTGAAGTATTTCCAACTTTAACCATAGCATATCTTTATTAAAACGCATAATTGTGTGCTTATATTACATTCTTGAATATTTATTATTGTAGTCGTGGAATATCTGAGTCTGCAGCATATTACATCCTGTTTGCTATTGGCAAGACCACATATAACTCGACTTAAAGTGTTTATTTCCCATCGCATATTATGGTAATTTTTGAATTTTACATGTGAGTGTCTTTAATTACATATTGATTTTGGATTCCTTATTAAATAAGTTTTCTGGGAAAAGTCTTAGTTTTAGAGAGAGAAAATTTTGACTAAATAGATTCATTCTTATCTTTCTGAAAAATGACTCAAATAATAAAATATGAAGTGTCCTGAGAAGGTAAAATGAGCTTTTTTTTTAAAAAAAAATTTTATTGAAAGATAATTGCTTTACAGAATTTTGCTGTTTTCTGTCAATCCTCAATGAGCTTTTAAATGAAGGAACTTCCATGTGGAAAGAAATGTGGAGCAGTTATGCTTCCTTGGTGGCTCAATGGCCCAGATGGAAAAGAATCTGCCTGTAGTGCAGGAGACCTGGGTTCCATCTCTGGGTCAGAAAGATCCCCTGGTGAAAGGAATGACTACCCACTTCAGTATTCTTGCCTGGAGAATTCCATAGGCAGAGGGTCCTGACAGACTACAGTCCATGGAGTTGCAAAGAGTCAGACATGCCTGAGTGACACACACACACACACTTCCTATGCTTGGAGTTAATGTTGATTTAAAAAAGTAATGATAATGTCCTGTGTTAATACGAAAACATTCTTATGTGCTTTCTAACATCTATAGGACTTTTGGTTTTATTTAGTGCCCTAGACAGTATATGAATTTTTAAGTAATTACTCAGACAAGCTTTTAAAAATCTCTATAGATAACATTGCTAACTTGAACACTTGAGTCAATTTAATATATGGATGTAAGAATTCTAGCTCTACAGCCAGACTGACAAGATTTACATCAAAATCTGTAACTTTCTACTGCTGTGCCAATGGGTAAATCACACATTCTTACTGAACCCTTGTGTCCTAAATTGTAAAAAGAATGAAATAATCACATCAGATTCCTGTGATGCCCTGCCTAGATCTTCTGGAATATGTTTTTCAGTTTTGTGGTTGTGCTTACCTCCCATTCTTGAGGTGCTAGGTACTTTCTTGAACAGCACACAGTTGTATTCTTAACGAATATCCTGCTGAAACTGAGGTTACCTCACTGGAGTTGCATTATACCTGTCCCGCTCCCATGTCCTCTATCTTGAAACTCCCTCCCTTAAGGTCACAGACAGTTAGGGAGAAACCAAAGTTCTTCTCTTTTCACTTACCCTCCAGAGCACCCCTTGAGATGATATTCAGTTAAACCTCCCCTGAATCCACTTTATGTGCCTAGCTCTTGTCTCTATCCTGCTTTTCTCATGTCCTTACAGGTAATTCAGAGAGCACTGCTTCAATAAATCACATACTCATAAATCTTTTTCTCTGGTTCTACTGTTGGGGAACTCAACTTAAGTCACCTATCTTCTTGAGTTATTACAAACATCAACTTAATTAATTTAAAACCTATAGAACCACACCTGACACACTGTAAATACTCAATAAATGTTAAGTAATATTCTAATCATTGATATTGCTAAAAAAAGGAAAAGCGTATGTGAGTCAAAGAAGGTTAGTTTAATTTGACCTATAGAAGATTATGAAGATGAAAATGATATACAAGTAACTACATTGAAATACTTAATCTGTCAATGAAATATTAATTATCACTTGATTAAATGGACAATTGCAAATTATCTTGATCAATGGATGAATATTAGTTTTCTTGAAGATTAGAGTAAGTTGGTGCAAAAACAAAAAAAAAAGAGAGAGAAAAAAAAAAAAAAAAAAGTATTAAAAATGAATATTGTTTCCAGAGTTTCAAGAGTTAGGAAACAATTCTGCTTCAAAAATACATTGCCGAGTGATGTTGGTCTATTTTAATTAGCATGTAATTTTTGACTGTCTCAAGTCAAAAGTATGGACAAAAAATAAAGCATATCTCCATATTCATATAAGAGATAAAAAGGAGACAAATGGACTGAAAAGCAAAAGTTAATAAACTTTTGTTTTTTTCTATGTTATTTATACTGAGATAAACTAAATAGAAAGGTGTAGAAGATAACTTCTTCAGAAATCTAATGCTTTGGAAAATTCTTCTATAGAAGATTCAAGCATTATTAATGGAAGGGTCCATCAGAATATCATCAACATTTTGTCAGCATGTAAAAAATTTTAATGTCAAAATGGAGTCAGTATGGCCATGGTTTGTGAAAGGTCACTTGAAAGTCTGAAATTAATCTATCTTTTAGAACTGCCAAACTTCATAATAGAATGCTTTTATCTTCATCATTTAAATGGCAAAGTCATATTCTCATTGTGAAAATAATTATTAAATCACTATTTATTCATGTAAGTAAACTGATGTGTGATATCAGATTTTAAGGGAAAAATGTGAAAAAAACCATATAATAACTGATGAAATATAGCAATATGTAACTGCACATAAATGACTATTTCCTAAATACAATCATCACACACTAAATGAAGTTGATAATAATTACATAGTATCCAACTATTTAGATATAAATATCTTCATTGAATAGTCTTTTAGTAATTTCATAAGCATATATTATATTTAAAGTGATATCATACCTATGTACTACTTGTAACAATTATGAAACTTTAATTATACAAATATTATGAACGAGTGTGTAATTTCCTAGTTTCTGTCTAACCGCAGCAAAGATTTGAAATGGGGGACCAGTGTTACAGCTTGGTTACAGCTCAGAGTTTTATTAGAAAAACAAAGGATAGTACACCCTCCAGGCCTGAGGGCGGGCTGACCCCAAAGAAGAGGGCTCAATCCCTCTTGGCTTCCTCTTGTTATACATTTTGTCTCCTCCCTCCTAGCTTGCCATATGCAAATTGAGCTAGCTTGAAAGGCTATTTGTTTCACTCCAGGTTCTCACTCCAGTCTTAGTTTATTTTTCTTCCATTTTGGCAGGCTTTTCTTTCTCTTGTCTTTTAGGCACCACCATTTTGGACTCCCTTTTCCTATTCTAACTACCTAACAGATTGAACCTGTGTCTTCTGCATTAGTAGATGGATTCTTTATCATTGAGCCACCAAAGAAGTCCCTTGTATTATTCCACTGTATAAATTACAAGTTTATCTAACCCACTTTTTTAATTTATAGAGGATTTGAACTGTCTTAATTACAGTCATCCTGGTAATGAAGATTGTTATGATAGCCAATGTTTTTTCATTTATTTAGGATTATTATTTCAGCACATATTGCTTCTGAAAGTTTATAACAATATACACCCCTCTAGGTATATTTGAAACTGCCCATTTCATTGTAACTTCACTCTTATTAATAATATATATTTTGATCATTAAGTTAAAATTAAAAGCTAAAAATTTTGATTGTGAGTAACACTAGATATGTTTTCACTTGTTTCAGTTCAGTTCAGTCATTCAGTCATGTCTGACTCTGTGACTCCACGGACTGCAACACGCCAGGCTCCCCTGTCCATCACCAACTTCTAGAGCATACTCAAACTCATGTCCATTGAGTCGATAATGCCATCCAACCATCTCATCCTCTGTCGTCCCCTTCTCCTCCCATCTTCAGTCTTTCCCAACATCAGTGTTTTTTTCAAATGGGTCAGTTCTTTGCATCAGGTGGCCAAAGTATTGGAGTTTCAGCTTCAACATCAGTCCTTCCAATGAACACTCAGGACTGATCTCCTTTAGGATGGACCGGTTGGATCTTCTTTCAGTCCAAGGGACTCTCAAGAGTCTTCTCCAACACCACAGTTCAAAAGTATCAATTTTTCTGCACTCAGCTTTCTTTATAGTCCAACTCTCACACCCATACATGACTACTGGAAAAACCATAGCCTTGACTAGACAGACCTTTTTTGGCAAAGTAATGTCTCTGCTTTTTAAAATGCTGTTTAGGTTGGTCATAACTGTTCTTCCAAGGGGCAAGTGTCTTTTAATTTCATGGCTGCAGTCGCCATCTGAAGTGATTTTGGAGCCCGAGAAAATAAAGTCTGTCATTGTTTCCATTGTTTCCCCATCTATTTGTCTTGAGCTGATGGGACCAGATCCATGATCTTAGTTTTCTGAATACTGAGTTTTAAGCCAACTTTTTCACTTTCCTCTTTCATTTTCATCAAGAGGTTCTTTTTAAATGTATCATGGTCACATTTTAAACACTCTCCTATTGGAATTTTTAGAATTTATTTTTACTTGGTAGTATCTCTTTTTTAATATTTTTATGCACTCCTGCTTTTTCATTTTACTTTCAATTTTCATGGTATTTCTAGTCATTGTACAGCTATTGTACATTCAAACCAACCTTTAAGGACTTATTGCATATTTTCTATGACATTTCTATGAAATGTGTAAAAGACTTACTGTCACTGGCTTTAAAATGGTTGTGACAAGGACAAGGGTAGGGAAAAAGGAGTGAGAAGAGCATACTGAATCAGTTGTGACAAAGAATAGAGACTACGTTTGTGTTTGGACTGACCAGGCTCAGGGATGGGCACCAGCACTCATACTGCTGAGTCCAAGCTCATTCTGTTCACCGTATGACAGGCCAGTGAATCCAAGAGATGAGGTATTGAGGCAAGGAATACAACTTTATTTGGAAAGCTAGCTAACTGAAAAGATGGCAGACTGCAGTCTCAGAGTAATCATCTTGTCAGGGTCTGGATGCCAGTTTCTTTAACAAAGTCAGAGAGAGATAATCTGAGGAACTGAAGTTAAAAGGCAGAATAAACAAGAAGAGGTAGTGGGAAGGTAAAGTGAAAGGGAAGGAAAAGCGATGGAGAAGTAAAGTGAAAGGACCTTCAGTCTTCCAAAACATCTCTGGGAATGGCCAACCTTTGAAAGGGTGTGTTAATCTCTTCTTTTTGTTGTAGGTATTCACAGATGGGAAGGGTCAGATTATTTCTCTATGAGCTGAACAAAGGCACTCTAGTTTGCATTCAGGCAGAGGGGCAGGGCTTCCCTGGTAGTTCAGAAGGTAAAAAAAAAAAATCTGCCTTCGATGCAGGAGATCCAGGTTCAATCCCTGGGTTAGGTAGATCTCCTGGAGAAAGAAATGGCAACCTACTCAAGTATTCTTGCCTGGAGCCTGGCAGAATGCTAGTCCATGGAGTCGCAAATAGACATGACTGAGCAACTAATATTTTCACTTTCAGGTAGAGGGGCAGAGTCCTCTGAGGCAGGCCATTATGTATATATAATAACAAAAGCAATGAAAAGCAAGACAAAGAAAGAGTTTCCAATATGGAGTCATAATTGGCTTTTCTGCAACACTCAGAGTTGGACAGTAGCAACAGGAGAAGGGGAACTTCTTCCATAACAATAGTCTTTGTAACTGTCGGTGATATTTTTAAACTTTAAAAAAGTATCTTGATATTTACCTTCATTATCTAGTGGTAAACAAGGTTAGGCACTTGGAAATATCAGTCGAGTGGAACCTTTGGGAAGTGTGCTGAACTTCTGAAAAAGATAATTTCTCTACTTTTAAAAATAACACTCTTGATTTTATTTAGCTCTATATACTGCAATATTGCTATAGAACAAAAGCTATATTTTTGCTTCAAGATGACTGCTGGATTTTTTGTTTATTTTTGCTTCTTTTTTTTTTCTTATCCCTTTTGAGTTGCTGTTTTTCAGTTTTTGATGACCAAATCCTGCTCTATATGTTAGTTTTGACAATCAATGTACTTGCATTTGTTTCACTGTTGTCTTTAAAATCAGAGGATAATTGCTTTGCAATATTGAGTGGTTTCTGCTGTACAACAATATATATAT
>ML662449.1:16179755-16195002 GCA_007570785.1 Antilocapra americana | reverse complement strand
ATATATATATATATATATATATATATATATATATGCCTTTCCTCTGGAGCCTCCATCCCATCCATGCCTCATCCCACCTTTACTAGGTCATCACAGAATACTAAGCTGAGCTCCCTGTGCTATACAGAAGCTTCCCACTAGCTATCTATTTTGCACATAGTAATGAATATATATCAAATGTACTCTCTAATTCTTCTACTTATTCACTTTTTTAAAAAAGGTTTGTATGATTTTACAGGATAGATAATCACTCTGAGATGACATTACCACACATGACTAAAGGATTTTTAAAAACAGACTTTCATTTTTGAAAAGTTTCAAACTTATAGCAAAGTTGTAAAGATAGTACAGAGGAATTTCATATGTCACACTGCTGCAGGAAGGGGGACCCCTTCCAGGGCCGGAAAATGAACTCTTGTCTAACACTTGTAAATGAATTGTCTGAGGAAATACACGTGCTGACAAAGCAAAAGATTTTATTGGAAACGGTCACCCAGGTGGAGAGCAGTAGGGTAAGGCAACCCAGGAGAATTGCTCTGCCATGTGGCTTGCAGTCTCGGGGTTAAAGGTGATGGGATTAGTTTCCTGGTTGTCCTTTGCCAATCATTCTGACTCAGAGTCCTTCCTGGTGGCACACAATTTGCTCAGACAAGATAGATGCCAGTGAGAAGGCTTCTGGGAGGTGGTTGGACACGTGGTGTCACCTTTTGACCTTTCCTTAACTCTTCCGGTTGTTGGTGGCTTATTAGTTCTATGTTCCTTACCAGGACTTCTTGTCATAAAACAACTCATGCAAATGGTTAGTATGGTGCCTAGCCAGGGTGGGCAGTTTCAGTCAGTGTGCTTCCTCTAACATCACATCAAATGTTAGTACTATTAATATTTTACATCAATATGATAAATTTATCATAATTAATGAATCTATAACAGGGAAAAACAGAATTTGACGACATGTTTGATCTGTTTCTTTAACTTTAATCTTGGTTCTCTGTTGCTTTTGTTACTATAACCACTGAAAGGATGCTGTCTATAGATGTAAGCACACACAATGGCCTGTCTTGAGGAAGCTGACCCTCTGCCTGAATATTAAAATTAAGTGCCTTTGTTCAGCTTATAGGGAGACATTCTGATCCTGACCACCTGTGAATTGCTGCAGAAAAGAAGAAAGTAACACATTCTCTCCCCAATATTTGCTGAGTCAGGAGATATTTAACAAGACTTATGGCCTTTTTATGGACTTCCCAAGTAGTGCTAGTGGTAAAGAACCCACCTGCCAGTGCAGGAGACTTAAGAGACATGGATTTGATCCTTGGGTAGGGAAGATCCCCTGGAGAAGGCATGGCAACCCACTCCAGTACTCTTGTCTGAAGAATCTTATGAACAGAGAAGTCTGGAGGGCCATAGTCCATGGGGCCGCAAAGAGTTGGACATGACTGAAGCTACTGAGCACACATGGCCTTTTTACTTTACTCTCTTACCTCCTTTACCTCTCTGTTCTATGAAAGAAACTAATCCAAACCCCATAAACTGGTACTCTAGAATGCTAATCTGTCATAGTCTTAGATGCTCAGCTTTTTAAATAAAGTCCACTATTCCTTGCTTTAACATTTCATCTCCCAGTTGTTTACTGGTCTGTTGTTTAGCAAGCAGATCAAGCTTGGATTCAGTCACAAGCTAATATTGATATGTTATTATTAACTAAAGTCCATACATTATTCAAATTTCCTTAGGTTTTGATTTATTTCTTTTTTTCTAGGATCTTATCCAAGACACATTATACTCAGAAGTTCTATTTTCTTAGGATCAACTAGACTGTGGATTTATCAGATTTTCCTTGTCATGGTGATTATGATGGTTTTGAGAAATATTAGCCATATGTTTTGTAGAATATTTGGTAATAGACATTTTTTAATTTTTATCATGATAAGACAGAAGTTTTTTGTATTTTGTTTTTTGTTTTTCATTTTTTATTTTTCTGGAGAGGATGTCAATATAGATAAAGTGCCGTTTTTTAAAATAATTATCAGGAGTAAAGAGTGTCAATATAAGTAATTATATTTAATACTAACCTTGGTCATCTGCCTGTAGGTAGTGTTTGCAAGATACCTCTACTTTAAATTTATTTTTGCCCCCTTCCCACATTGTACTTTTATGAAGAAGGTCAGTGTGAAGCCCAGACTTTGAAAGTGGACAGTTGTGCTCCCTCCTTTTTGAAGATGGTGTATATACATAAATTATCTGGACTTGTTCCATGTGGGAAATTGGTCTCTGTTCCCCCATTTTATTTACTTAATTATTTATATTCACATGAGTTAAGGATACTTATCTTACACCTTGGGTTATATTTCAATAATATGCTATTTACACTGTTGCTTAAATTGCTTCAAGTTTGATTATATAGTGCTCTTGAAGTTGATTTTCCTCTATCACTTTCATATACTCTCATCATATATATATATAAATATAAATATATATATATATATATATTTGCTGTTGTTATTTTAAGTACTTTCTTAATTTCTAGCGTGAAAAGATGATCAGGATCAATCTATATATCCACTACTCCAGCCCTAGAATCGGTCATTGTTCCAAGGAGCTGTGGTTACACATTGTTTGAAGAATGGTTGTCAACAATCAGTATATAGGTGTTACATTCCCTGTTACTCCTAGGATATCAATATTCTATGTCATCTCTGGTGACAGTATTTGGAAGCATATGGGTGTATACTAATCTAAATATATAGATATCTATAAATGTGTACCTCTATGTCATACTAATGACTAGCTCATATTGATGTCATGAATTCTAACCCATTACTACACATTATTCTAGCTTTCTCCTCTTGCTTGTCACCTCCAATAGTGAGAAACATGGTTCCTGACAGCAATCATCCATTTACTTATTTTTTAAATTCCAGGATACCTTTATAGTGATTTTAATACTGTTAACCCACATTCCTATGGAAAAACATCTTTTTCAGATGGGTTATAATGCTTCCATAGTTCCTTTTGCTTTTAGTTTTATAGTCAATTTTCATTCTCAAAATAGTTTTTCAGCATGTATTTTCTAGGTTCCCAGAGTGAAACCATTACATTCATTTGTAATACACTGAGATTCTTTTGTCACAGTCTGTATTTCACACTTGAATGACATGACATCATAAGTGATTTTTTTTTAATCTGCATGCATTAAAGTTCACTCTTTCTGTGTTCTATGTATTTTGACAAATGCATAATGTCATGTAACAACCCATTAAAATATTACACAGAATAGTTTTATGATCCTGAAAATCTATTTTACCTCTTCAACAAAAACTTTCTCTTTGCCAAATTCCCTAGAACCACTGATTTGCCATCTCCATAATTTCACTTTTTCCAGAATGCTATAAATAGAAACATAGATTATATAGCTTTTTCAGACTGCTACCTGCTTTCACAATTTTTAAATTGTTTTCTATCTTAGCTATGATGATTTTTGCAATTTTTTTTTCTTTTCTTCAAAAATTCCCTGACATTTGGAAAAAAGACCAACTTAGTTTAGCTTTCGTTTATCTTTAATTTTTTAAAAAACTCATTTAAATGTATTTTAAATAGAATCAATTTAGACATAAATTTCAAATGAGATGAAACATGCTTTTAAAAGTATATACAATAAAACAGAATTATCTTTACCAGTTTTTATGGAATAAAAGACAACTGGCCCATTTTAGCTTTTCAGATTTTATCTTCCCTCACTTTTATGTTTCAGCTGGTTTAACATCATTTTAGACCATGTTTGAATATTAAAAAATTTACAGTCAATTTCATTACTAGTATATGTATACTAATATACATATATTATTTTCTATATGTTATACCCTTGAATATTTTAATGTTACATTTTTTGATAACCCATTAAGACATTGCTTAAAACATAATTCAAAAGTATTTTGCTATCATATCAATTTTTTATGCAATCCAAAAGATTTTACAAGTTATTTTCTCTGCAGTTCTGATTGTACAATTGATGCTCAATTCATTTTGAGGGAGAGTTAGTGTCAAGGATCAATGTCTGCCCCCCCACTGGCTGTATGCCACCAGGATTTAGATCCAATTGCTGTGACTTCAGTCTCAATTGTTAAGTACTTCATTTTTATAAGCCCTCCTCACCATAAACAAGAATGAAATGGTCATTCTCATACAGTCAGTCAGATTGGCCAACTTTATATCTCAGTCAGAGATCTAGAAGTTAGTGAGGTATGAGGCATATTTTATCTTGGTATTCAGCACAGAAACATATATTTTGTTGTTTTTTTAATTCCTTTACTTATTTCTATGAAAATTTTGAAGTCCGAAGTAGTATATCTATCCTCTATCACTCCTCTGATGCAAAAAGGAAGATGATATCTTTCATAAAGACTATTATTTTACTTGCTACAAACAGAGTATGATAATTTATGGAATATACATTGCATGTTTTTCTTGCTATTGTTTTTGGTTTTTCTAAATACAGCACCACACTGTACATAATATATTATTTATTATTTGCTTATGATTTAAATCATGGAGTAAATTGGGAAATTCAGAATGATATAAGAGATAACAACTTAAAATGTAAAAGAGCTCCTCTGAGGGAAAAAGGATATGACATAGTTATAATGTTTAATAATGTTGCATGATCATTTTTAGCATTTTCACTTGAGGCTAAAAGATACTTGCATCACTAATATTTTACAAATATATTTCTTCAAGGGATAATATTCCCCAATCCCAAAACAGAAACTAGAATAAAAATTCACTAAGAAGCACTAATTGGACTCTTGAGTATAAGAATTCCATCTGTTTTTAAAGGACACTTGTGTGTTAGCAGCAGAGTATTTCTACTATAAAAACATCTTAATTCTAAGAAAGGTATGTAGATCAATCACCTAAATAGCTATTATTTAATAATCCAGAATTCTCTCTAAACTGATATTTTTAAAACATCTGCCTTGTAAAAAGCTGATGGTTAAAACGATAGTCCTGGAATTCATGTTTTAAGATGCTATAAAAATAAAAAGCATTAAAATGTATTTCACACAATTTTAATTGCTAACTATATCTAGTTATAAATATTTAAACAAAATATATTGCATAGCATGCATATTAAAGCTTTTTAATTAAAGAAAAGTAGCAGACCCTTGGGCTTCCCAGGTGGTGTTGATGGTAAAGAACCCACCCGCCAATACAGGAGACGAAAGCGATGTGTCTTCAATCCCTGCTTGGAAAGATTCCCTGGAGGAGAGTATGACAACCCACTCCAATATTCTTGCCTGGCCAATCCCGATGCACAGAGGATCCCGGCAGGTTACAGTCCATAGGGTCATAAAGAGTCAGACATGACTGAACACACATGCACCAGACCCATAAATTTACCGGCTACTTGAGATACGACTGCATTTGATCAGACACACTTACACACACACATTCTATTTTTTAAAAATTAGTTTCAGGATGTTATTTATACTAAAACAAATCAACAAATTAAAATTTATATACAATGAAAAACAAATAAAATCAGGGACTCCAGCCTTTGCTTTCTTAATATATCTTCTGTACAAACTTTCTCTGTGGTAACTTTTAGTGAATAAACTTAACATCAAACAAAATTGCACGCACACAAACATGCATAGCACATATACAATTTTTTGCTACTTCTTGTAATCCCAAGGAAAACAGGTAAACACATTCAAGTTTCCTCTGTATTCATTTTTTCCATAAATTCTTGCCCTGACTTTTATTTCTAAAGGCTGCTTGTGTTCTTTGACTCTCCTACTTTTCATATTCATAAATTTCAAGTAATTTTAAAATGCCCAGTAATGTTAGTAAGTAAAACATCAACATTATCTTCACCATCAATAAAGCTCTAATCAGTAGAATGATCGGATTTGTTTTCATGGGTCCTTGTTCATTTTTACTTCTTTTGACAAATGGAGTTGGATAAATGAGGTTTCCAAATGAACCCCCACCTATTCTTTGGTAGCTGCCTCCACACCCTAATCACTCTATTCTCTCAAGTTTCCCAATATTGATCAAAAGAATATTAAGTTGAAGAGGGATGATTGTATCAGTACAAGGATCGGTGTTGAGGAGATTTTAAAGCATGACTCCCAATTCAATGACACGCTCCCTTTCTTTTGGCCATCTTGGCCACGCTTGTGACTACTGTTTGATTGTAACACTTGTGATTAGAGCTCTGAGCATTAAAGGAAGTGCAGCCTGAGTCTGCTGAGCTGCTAGGAGGCTAAGTGAAAGATGGAGAAGGGACACATAACTTGAATCAGCCTCCTTAGTGTTCCCATCATTCCCATCATTCATCCATGTTGATGAACAAGCGTTCATTAATGTTTCCAGCTGAGGTCCTGGACACTGTGAAGGAGAGAAAAGCCAGCCCTGCTATGCTCTGTCTACATTTCTGTCCCCAGAAACAGTGAGCAGAACAAATTAGGTGTTTTAAGCTGCTAATTTTGATTAATTAGTTTCACAACAGTAGTAACTTTAACAAATATAAACTGCCTAAAGAATACTTTGAGAAATGTTTGTAAGCTACACTTCAGCTGGCTGAGGGAAAGGCAAATTAACTCAAGCATTTACTTATAAATGAAGGGGATTCCAAGATGAATGGCCATTACAGTGTCTACATTAGAATAGCAGGTAGAAGTTATAAATGAGAGAACAGTGGGTATGAGATGCTTGTGCTTATTAACTGTTTCTGAATACACATTAGGTGTTGACACAGAGGAGAATATTGTCTACACCTTACTTTGCTTTGGCCTACATTCTTAGAAACTTAACACACCCTAACTACAAGAGTCTAGTAATTTAAGGTGTGTTCCCCTGAGAAGAAGCAGGGGTCCCAACTCAAGGCATATGTCTAAAATCTAAGAAGTAGAATATCTTGTGCTGCCCTTTCCAAATGCATCAGCATGAAAGGAGCATTGAGCTCAGTTATGGCATGGTTTATACATATTTTTAAAATATTATCTTTGCTCTTCAGTTTGGGACAAATTACATAAAAGTAGAATTGCAAGGATTTCTTGCAGTACTTAAGGTGAGTGATGATAGTGCCTTAGACTAAGGAGGTCCTAGGGAACAGAATCTCACTTTTTATTGAAGCAAACTATGAGAATAGTTGATGGATTGAACCTGTGATGAAGATTGTAGAGAGTGACTTTTCTTTATTTTATTTATTTATTTATTTTATTATCACAGTGAAGTCCTTTTTGTATTTATTATCTGAATCTTGGGTATGGGTCCTATCACTTATATCTTTAATTTTCTTATTGTTAATATGCTTATCTTTTTTTTAATGATGACTAATTTAAGAGTGTCTATTGGACTGAAAGGAGATTCAAGAGTCCATCCTACAGGAAATTAGTCCTGGATATTCATTGGACGTATTAATGTTGAACCTGAAACTCCAATATTTTGGCCACCTGATTCAAAGAGCTGACTCATTTGAAAAAATCCTGATGTGGGGACAGATTGAAGGCAGGAGGAGAAGGGGACAACAAGAGGATAAAATGGCTACATGACATCACCAACTCAATGGACATGAGTTTGGGTAAACTCCAGGTGTTGATGATGGCCAGGGAGGCCTGGCATGCTGTGGTTCATGGAGTCACAAAGAGTTGGACACAACTGAGCAACTGAACTGAACTGAACTTAATGGGCTTCCATAATGGCTCAGATGTAAAGAATCTGCTTGCAATGCAGGAGACTTGGGTTCAATCCCTGAGTTGGGAAGATCCCCTGCAGAAAAGAATGGCAACTCACTCCAATATTCTTGCATGGGCAGAGGAGCCTGATGGACTACAGTCCACAGAGTCACAAAGAATTGGACACGACTAAGCAACCGAGCACACAAACATGTTTTTAAATTTCTAATCTAAAACTAAGGAAACAAACACCAATGTAGACCAAATGAAATATTTACATTATCTTCCCTAAATCTTAAAATATTTTAAAGCAAATAAATAGAAAATAATATTTCCAGAGTATATATATGCTTTACTTAAAGAAAACTTGATTTCTGTTTTCTCAGGAATTATTTGCCCCATCGAAAGACTGAATTGTTCAGAAGCAATATGTTTTTGCTTTTTTTCCCCTAAACAACAAGACTGCATTATCAACATTTGTTAAGCAGTGTGAGATTCTGTCTTCTTTCTATGATTCTTCATTCTGTGTATCTCTAAATGGATAAAGGAAAATACAGTAAATATAAATGATTCTTTTTTTAATTTCACCCATACATGAAAAATAGGAAGAAGGATCAGCCCATATATACAGCAGAGAGTTTATTAACTTCAAATACTGAATCATCAAAGGCTGCCATCTATACTGAGGGGCCACCCAATACTCCACATTTGCCTGCACATTTCTGAGTGATTTTTGCCTTCCCAGAGTAACCTCTAACTCAGTGACTGGCTCATGGAACTCTCAAAGGACGTATCTTGAGAATATAAATGAAGATCATGCTGATAATTTTAAATAAATATTTAATTATTCAAGTTATGCTAATTAACTATTAATAAATGTCATTTCGTTATTCAAAACATAAGTCAATTAAAAAATTATAGGGACCACAGATATTGGCAGTTAGGCCTAGAAGAATATAATTTTATTTTATGGCAGAAATTCATGCAATCTCTGGTGAATGCAGTCAATGGAGTCATCATTTCCTTATCTTTCCTTTTACCTCCATGTTTCATAATTTCTATTTTTCAACATTTGATAAACTTTCTATTTTGAACCATTTTTCTATACTTTGAATGTTTACTTTTATGTTCATGTCCATCTGAGATTTTCTGTTGTTTGTAATATGAAATATGTAATACAAAATTTTAGAAATTCACCTATCCAATAAGAAAATGCATATAGTCACAAACCATAAATATGACATAGCTAAGGGGAAAAAATCTGTAATTCTCTCTTTAAAACAATAACTTGCAGTAGCTTATACTGACCCATTTCCTCACAAAGGGAATCACATTTTATGGCTGTCATTGAAGCAGGCTATCATGTATAAGATACACAAGAATCTGCTACACAGGTTTTGGTTCAGCAGACAGTAGCATCGTGAATGGAATTAGACTTTTTCTTTCTAAAACTAAAAATGTTGAGAATGTGCATTTTCAAATCAGTATTCATTGGTTGTTTCAAAAGTGTAGATCGAGGACCAGCAGCATCAGCATCACATTGGAACCATTGCAAATACAAATTATTGGACTCCATTCTAAACCTGCTGAATTAGAAACTCAGACAAAACTCATTAATCTGTGTTTTAATAAGTACTTGAGGTGAATCTGATGCATACTACATCTGAGAACCACTGGTATAAAAACTAGGAGCTGTATTTGCCTAAATAGTCAGGCAGATTTTTCCTTTGTTATCTTCAATTTTATATATTTAAAAACTTTCATTTTGACAAAGGAAGCAAGAATATACAATGAAGAAAAGACAGTCTCATCAGCTAGTGGTATTAGGAAGTCTGATAGTCACATGTACATCAGTGACCAGTGAAGTTAATGTTCCCTCACACTATACACAAAAATAAACTCAAAATATCTTAAAGACTTAAGTAAAAGTCGTGACACCATAAAATTCCTAGAAGAGAACATAGGCAAAACATTCTCTGATATAAATCACACCAGTGTTTTCTTTGGTCAGTTTCCCAAGGCAATAGAAATAAAAGCAAAAATAAACAAATTGAACAACTCAAAAGTATAAGCTTTTACACAGCAAAGAAAACATAGATAAAACAAAAGGCAACCTATGGACTAGGAGAAAATAATGCAAATGATGTGGCCAACATGGTATTAATTTCAAAAATATATAAACAACTCATACAACTCAATAACAACAACAACAAATCAAATAACTCAATCAAAAAATGACAGAAGACTTAAATAGACATTTCTCCAGATAAGATATAGATGGTCAGCAGACACATGAAAAGATAGTCAATATCATTAATTATTAGAGAAATGTAAATCAAAACTACAATGAAGTTTCACCTCACATCAGTCAGAATGACCATCAATAAATAAACTACAATTAATAAATTCTGGAAAAGATGTGAAGAAAGAGAATGCGCCTATAATGTTGGTGAGAATGTAAAATGGTTCAGCACTATACTTAACAGTATGAAAGTTCCTTAAAAAACTAAAAACAGAGTTAACATACAATCCAGCAATCCCACTCCTGGGCATATATTTAGAGAAATCCATAATTTGAAGATACACATGCTCCCCCAAATTTCATAGCAGTACTATTTACAATAGTCAAAACATAGAAGAGATATAAATGTCACTCAACACGTATAGATAAAGAAAATATGGTATACATGATAGTGAAATTGAAAGTCACTCAGTCATGTCCAACTCTTTGCAAACCCATGAACTACTATACTGTCCAAGGAATTCTCCAGGCCAGCATACTGGAGTGGATAGCCTTTTCATTGACAGAGGATCTTCCCAACCCAGGGATCGAATCCGGTTCTCTTGCATGATGACATGACTGAGCAACCAAGCATAGTACAACATGTCTCAGTCACTTTGTTGCTGTTGTTCAGTCCCTCAGTCATGTATAACTCTTTGCAACCCCATGGACTGCAGCACACCAGGCTTCCCTGCCCTTCACTATCTCCCAGAATTTGCTCAAACTCATGTCCATTGAGCTGGTAATGTTATCTAAACCATCCCATCCTCTGTCATCCCCTTCTCTTCCTGCTTTCTATTTTTCCCAGAATCAGGGTCTTTTCCAATGATTCTGCTCTTCACATCATGTGGCCAAAGTACTGGAATTTCAGCTTCAGCATCAGTCCTTCCAATGAATATTCAGGACTGATTTCATTTAGTCTTGACAGGTTGAATATCCCCATGGTCCAAGGAACTTTCAAGAGTCTTCTAACATCACAGTTCAAAAGTATCAGTTCTTCAGCACTCAGTCTTCTTTATGGTCCAACTCTCACATCCATACATGACTGCTGAAAAGACTATAGCTTTGATTCTTCTGATGTTTGTTGGCAATGTAATGTCTCCACTTTTTAATACACTGTTTAGGTTTGTCATAGCTTTTCTTCCAAGGAACAAGCATCTTTTAATTTCATGGCTGCAGTCTCTGTCCACAGTGATTTTGGAGCCCAATAAAATAAAGTCTTTCAATGTTTCAATTATTTCCCTATTTGCCATGAAATGATGGGACCAGATGCCATGATCTTCATTTTTTGAATGTTAACTTTTAAGACAGTTTTTTCACTCTCTTCTTTGACTTTCATCAAGAGGCACTTAAGTTCCTCTTCCTTTTCGGCCATAAGGATGGTGTCATCTGCATATCTGAGGTTATTGATGTTATTCCTGGTAATCTTGATTCTAGCTTGTGATTCATGCAGCCTGGCATTTTGGATGAAGTACTCTGCATAGAAATTAAATAATCAGGGTGACAGTAAACAGCCTTGATGTCTTCCTTGCTTATGTTTTACTAGTCTGTTGTTCCATATCTGGTTCTAAGTGTTGTTTCTTGATTGAATACAGGTTTCTAAGGAGGTAGGTAAGGTGGTCTAGTATTCACATCTCTTTAAGAATTTTCCACAGTTTTCTGTGATCCACACAGTCAAAAACTTTGGTGTAGTCCATGAATAAGAAGTAGATATTTTTTTGGAATTCTATTGCTTTTTCTATGACCTAACATGTGTTGGCAATTTGATCTCTGTTTCCTCCACCTTTTAGAAATACAGCTTGTACATCTGGAAGTTCTCTGTTCATGTACTGTTGAAGCCTGGCTGGGAGAATTTAACCATTACTTTGCTAACATGTGAAATGAATGCAAAAGTGTGGCAATTTGAACATTGGCATTGCTCTTCTTTTGGATTGGAATGAAAACTGACTTTTTCCAGTCCTGAGGCCACTGCTGAACTTCCCAAATTAGAGGTACCAATGGAATATTTCATGCAAAGATGGGCACAATAAAGGATGGAAATGACATGGACCTAACAAAAGCAGAAGATATTAAGAAGAGGTGGCAAGAATACACAGAAGAACTATACAAAAAAGATCTTCATGATCCAGATAATCATGATGGTATAATCATTCACCTAGAGCCAGACATTCTGGAGTGTGAAGTCAAGCAGGCCTTACAAAGCTGGTGGAGATGATGGAATTCCAGTTAAGCTATTTCAAATACTAAAAGATGATGTTGTGAATGTGATGCACTCAATATTCCAGCAAACTTGGAAAACTCAGCATTGGCCACAGGAATGGAAAAGTTCAGTTTTCTTTCCAATCCCAAAGAAAGGCAATGCCAAAGAATGCTCAAACTACTACACAATTTCATTCATCTCACATGCTAGTAAAGTAATACTAAAAATTCTCCAAGCCAGGCTTCAGCAATAAATGAACCATGAACTTCCAGATGTTCAAGTTTGTCTTAGAAAAGGCAGAGGAAGCAGAGATCAAATTGCCAGCATCAGCTGCATCATCAAAAAAGCAAGAGAGTCCCAGAAAAACATCTATTTCTGCTTTATTGATTACACCAAAGCTTTTGACTGTGTAGATCACAACAAACTGTGAAAGAGATGTGAATATCAAACCACCTTGAGGAACCTGTATTTAGATCAGGAAGCAACAGTTAAAACCATACACGGAACAACAGAGAGTTTCCAAATTGGAAAAGGAGTTCGTCAAGGCTATATATTGTCATCCTGCTTATTTAACTTATATGTAGAGTACATCATGCCAAATGCTGGACAGGATGAAGCACAAGCTGGAATCAAGATTGCCAGGAGAAATATCAATTACCTCAGATATGAGGATGACACCACACTTATGGAAGAAAGCAAAGAGGAACTTAAAGAGCCTCTTGATGAAAGTGAAAGAGGAGAGTGAAAACATGCGCTTAAAACTTGATTAAAAAAACTAAGATCATGGCATCTGGCTCCATTACTTCACGGCAAATAGATGGGGAAACAGTGGAAACAGTGACAGATTTTATTTTCTTGGGCTCCAAAATCATTTCAGCCATGAAATTAAAAGACATTTGTTCCTTGGAAGAAAAACTATGACAAACCTAGATAGCATATTAAAAAGCAGAGGCATTACCAACAAAGGTCCATCTAGTCAAAGCTATGTTTTTTCTAGTAGTCATGTATGGATGTGAGAGTTGGGCCATTAAGAAACCTGACTGGCGAAGAATTGATGCTTTTGAACTGTGGTGTTGGGGAAGACTCTTGAGAGTCCCTTGGACTGCAAGATCAAACCAGTGAATCCTAAAGGAAATCAGTCCTGAATGTTCATTAGAAGGACTGATGCTGAAGCAGAGACTCCAATACTTTGGTCACCTGATGCAAAGAATGGACTCTTTGGAAAAGACCCTGATGCTGGGAGATTGAAGGCAGGAGAAGAACGGGACCAAGGAGAATAAGATGGTTGGATGACCATCATTGACTCGATGGGCTTGAGTTTGAATAGACTCTGAGAGTTGTTGATGGACAGGGAGGCCTGGCCTGCTGCAGTCCATGGGGTTGCAAAGAGTCGGACATGACTGAGCAACTGAACTGAAGAAGACCGCTACAATCGTCTAGCTATTACTGTGTATTCTTGCCAACACGTGATTCGTCTTCCTAATAATAACCATCCTAGAAGATGTAAGGTAATATCTTATCATATTTTTTTAATTTGTTTTTCACTGATGATTAGTGATGTTGAGCAGTTTTCATGTTGATCACTTGTAAGTCTTTTTTTTTTTAAATAATGTGTTCTCAAGTCCTTTGATCATTTTTAACTGATTTTTTGAGGTTTTTAGCTATTGGGTTTTATGAGTTCTTTATATATTTTATATATTACCCCCTTGTCAGATATATGGTTTGCAAATATTTATTTCCATTATGTAGATTACTTTTTTAATTTATTGTCATTACCTTCATTATGCAAAGTTGTCTTGTTTGATGTAGTCCCTTGTGCTTATTTCAGCTTATGATTCCTGTTCTTTGGTTGGTATCTTATTCAAGATGTCATTGATAAGACCAATGTCAAAGAGTTTTGACTTTATGTTTTCTTCTAAATGTTTTATGGTCACAGGTCTTAAACATAAATCTTTAATCAATTTCAAGTTGATCTGAGAGTGGTTTTAAGATACAAGGCCAACTTCATTCTTTTGCTGATAGATAGCCAGTTTTCCCAACATGATTTATTGAAAAGACTGTCCTTTAATCATTATGTGTTCTGGGTGGTTTTGTCAAAAATGCATTGGCCTTATAGTTGCAGTTTTCTTTTTGTAGTAGTCTAATCCCCGGTTGTATGTCCTTGTTATTATTTTAGTACCATACTTTTTGATTACTAGTGCTTTGTAATATAGTTTGAAATCAAGGATGTGATACTTCCACTTTTTTCTCCTCCTGAAGATTGCTTTGGATATTTGGGGCATTCTGTGGTTCTATAAAAAAAATTCAGAGCTGTTTCTTTTATTTCTACTAGAAATATCACTGAAATTGTGATAAGGATTGCATCGAATCTGTATAACTCTTTGGATAGTATGGGCATTTAAAATGGTTAATTCTCTTAACCACAAAAATTGGATATTTTTTCAGTTATTTGTGTCCTCTTCACTTTCTTTTATCAATATCTTCTATTTTGCAGGTCTTTCATCTCCTTAAAGTTATTCCTAAATACTTTATTGATTTTAATGCTATTGTGAATGAGATTTCATTCTTCCTATTTCTTTCAGATAGTTTGTTATTAATGTACGAAAAAACCACTGATTTCCTACCTTGCAAATAAGTTTATCAGTACCATTTTTCTCGATTCTATATGTGTGTGTTAATATAGGCTATTTGTTTTTCTTTCTCTAAATTACTTCATCCTTCATGACAAGAGAACAGCATTGACATGCATGCACTACCATGAGTAAAATAAAGGAAGCTGGTCTATAGCACAGGGAGCTCAGCTCACTGCTCTGTGATGACCTAGATGGGTGAAATGGGAGAGTGGGAGGTAGGCTCAAGAAGGAGGGGATATATGTATAGATAAGCCTGATTCAGAATGTTGTACAGCAGAAACTAAGACAACATTGTAAAAAAAAAATTATATTCCAATAGCTAAAGAAAAAAAATTGATTATTATATCTTAATTTTTGTATTCTGCAACTTTACAGAAGACATTTTTTTTTTTTTTTAGATTTTTTTTTTTTTTTTTTTTTTTTTTTAATTATTGTTTTAGCCATACATTGTTATGAT
>ML662449.1:16084073-16179355 GCA_007570785.1 Antilocapra americana | reverse complement strand
AAACCTCGTATAGCCAAAGCAATCTTGAGAAAGAAGAATGGAACTGGTGGAATCAACCTACCTGACTTTAGGCTATACTACAAATCCACAGTCATTAAGACAGTATGGTACTGGCACAAAGACAGAAGACATTTTTTAATCTAACAATTTTTAGGTAGAGTCTTTCAGGTTTTCTATATGTCAGGTCACATCTGCAAATAGAGAAAATTTTTCTTTCTTATTTAGGTGCCTTTTATTTATTTTTACCCTAATGTTGTTGCTTGGATTTTCAGTACTATGTTGGAAAAAAGTGGTATTGAGTGGACATCCTTGTCTTGTTCCTGATCTTAGAAGAAAAGTTTTAACTTTTTACCTCTGAGTTTCTTTTATACAACCTTTATTCTGCTCTGGTACTTTGGGAGTATTCTTTATATATTCTGTTTATTACTCTGTCATCAAATATATGATTTGCAAATATTTTCTCTTATTCTACAGGATGCTTTCTGACTCTGTTAATTATGTTCTTTGATTTCCAGAAGTTTTAAATATTGATGTAATTAAATTATCTGCTTTTCCTTTTTTTTTTTTGTCCTGTGCTTTCAATGTTATATTTTAAAAATCTTTGTAAAATCCAGTGCCATGAATATTTTCCCCTATGTTTTTCCTTAAAAGTCTTATAATTTTGGGTCTTATGTTTAGTTCTTGATCCATTTGGAGCTGAGTTTGTATATATTAGGTAAGATTCCAAATTCTTTCTTTTGCATGTGGCCTTTCAGTTTCTCAACAAAGATTCCTGGAAACACTTCTATCCTTTTCACATGGGACAGTCTTGGTATCCTTGTCAAAGATAACTTGATCATATATGTGTGATTTCATTTCTGCTTTCAAAATTTTATTTCACTGGTTTATATAGCATATTTTCTATGGATATATATGGAATAATTATTTGATAATTATGGTTAAAACCTTAAGAATCATAGACTCTATGTAACTTTGTTGGGTTAGTTAATTATTTTCTTGTATTAAATACCTAGAATGGAAATGTTGCATGGAAAAGAATGTATGTCTATACATATTTTCATTTACCCTGAAATAATTACACTCAAGATTTAACTTTATTATTTTTAAAAAAATTCCTGCTGTTACTAGATATTAACTATCCAACATTTTAATCTTTATCAAGTAGCTATGCTCTTTCCCTTTTGTCTAATATGTGTATAGCTATAAATTTATATATTAATCTTATTACATTTAAATGTTTCTATATTTTTGAGATATGGAACATGTATTTAAAATGTTCTTTTAAGAAATATTCATGAAGATTAACGATGGGAAAAAATCATAGAAGCATTCATGCAAAAAAGAAACACTAGCTATCAGGTGAAAAAAATAAATCTAGTTTAACTCAAATTTCTCTACATGAAGGAAAGCTATGAAAGCAGGATTTAGAATTTAATGTTAAAAGATTGTGACTAAAGAAATTTGAATCAGTTAAACTGTGATTCTTTTACCAGCACCTCATAGATTCATTGCCATGCGAAGACTCATTCAATATGCTACCCACATAGAAATTCTGGAAAAGTATTTATGAATGCAAAATTAAATAACAAGAAAAGGATAACTGTTTAAAAAAAGAAAGGACTGTAAACAATGGTGTTAATAAAGCATGTTGTTGCTTAATCACAAATAAAGATATGAAAAAAAATTAAAATTGTAATGAGATGAAATACTTCACAGAAAGTAACCTCTGCCTGGGGAAAATCAGATTATCATGATAAATATTTTGAAATTTTGTTTAAGCAGGGTTTGCACAGGTTACCTTATGTCTCCAAGAATGACAGACAGCAACAAGAATATATAACCTCTAAATGATTTGAACTCAAGTGAAGATTTGAAATATTTGCTTAATAATGTCAGGAGAGTGCAATCTCCTCGGTTTTTTCTCCTCTCAACAAAAATTTGAAGCAAAGGACATTAAACCCTCAGCGTCTCACAGTGTTATAGCTCCCTCAGTTTTATTTAGAAAATAACAGGCTTGTTATAAAATAACGCCTTGAGGCATGAGGGCATGCCAACCCAAAAGATGGGAAGAGAAGAGAGAGAGAGAGAGAAGTGCAGGAGAGAGAGTTCTGGCCGTGTAGCTCCTCTTTTTACATGTTTTTTTCTTCCCCCTGAGCCTGCCCTATGTAAATTGGACTAGCCAGTTTTGTTTGTTCTACCTGAGGTCCTCCCTCCGGTCCTTGGACCTTCCTTTGTTCTATTTCCATGGGCTTTTTCCTTGTCGTTTAGCCACCCCCATTCTGGACTCCTATTTCCTATTCTAACTATCTAACAATCAAAAAAAGAATAAGTCTGAAAAACATAAAGTAAGATAATCAAAGTCTCAAGGTCAGAAAAATCAAGGCGCTTTTCTCTATCTCAAATTGTATGGAATATTGTGTAATTTAAGATAAACTTTCATGTTTTATTAGCAAATTATTTTATTAAAAATAAAACTTTATAAATATAGTGAATTAAAATATAATAGTGTGTAAACAAAAGAACAAAATGTTTCTTCTTATCCAGTTATAGAGTCATGTAGCAATCCACACCAGTCACACCCAACATGTGTTGAGGGAAATTCAGGATGGTGAATAATAAGATGAAGCATTCTGTACTTTGGATAAATTTCCCAAGGTAGTCAAGATACAGATCTAAGGAAGAATTTCAGTGACAACAGAATTCAGTTCAGTTTAGTCTCTCAGTCGTGTCTGACTCTTTGCTACCCCACAGACTACAGCACAGCAGGCCTCCCTGTCCATCGCCAGCTTCCGGAGTCTACTCAAACTCATGTCCATTGAGTCGGTGATGCCATCCAACTATTTCATCCTCTGTCTTTCCCTTCTTCTCCTGCCCTCAATCTTTCCCAACATCAGGGTCTTTTCTAATGAGTCAATTCTTTGCATCAGGTGGCCCAAGTATTGAAGTTTCAGCTTCAACATCAGTCCTTCCAATAAACATCCAGGACTGATCTCCTTTAGGATGGACTGGTTGGATCTTCTTTCAGTCCAAGGGACTCTCAAGAGTCTTCTCCAACACCACAGTTCAAAAGCACCAATTCTTCAGCGCTCAGCTTTCCTTATAGTCCAGCTTTCACAATTAAATACCAGTATTAGAAAAGACTAAAATCATAAAATTGAAATACCTGTTTTCTGTAATTAGCAATCATCTTTTACATATGCTTACCTACATGTATTTCCCTGCAAAACAATTCATATATGTGCAAATTCCTCCCCTACCTCTTTGGAGCAGTTCCTGTGAGCTAGAGTGTAGTCTCCTACACTACAGTCATCAGTAAAGTGTGTCAATAAAACTAAAACTCACTGCTCTTTCATTATGCAATTTTTTTAATCAAGTAAGAGATTTTGAAAATATCACTGTCACTTTTGACAGCAAAAATTAGCAAGTCATTATTGTTGTTTAATCGCTCAGTCATGTTTAACTTTTTGCGACCCCATGGACTGCATCACACCAGCCTTCCGTGTCCTTCACTATCTCCTGGACCTTGCTCAAACTCATGTTCATTGAGTCAATTTGTAAGTACAGGGCTTCCCAGGTAGCTCAGTGGTAAAGAACCTGCCTGCCAAGCAGGAGATGTGGGTTCAATCCCTGGGGTGGGAAGATGACCAGGAGGAGGAAATAGCAACCACTCTAGCGGTTTTGCCTGAAGAATTGCATGGACAGAGGAGCCTGGCAGTCTACAGTCCATGGGGTCTCAAAGAGTCAGACACAACAGAGCATACACGCACTGCAGAGAGAGAGACATGATAAAGTACAACGTATTATAAAATGTTAATGTGATATACACATATATGTGTGTATATACATTTATATATTTTTTATATTTTGTGATAAAATAGTTTGCCTTATATTTTATATATTAGAAGCCAAAGAAACCTCTAAACTCTTTCTTAAAGTTAAATGTGCACACAAGTTTTCATCATAATCGAAGAAAACTATCAAATAACAGTAAAAGAAACTGTTAAATTTCTTGGGGAAAATTGAAATATCACAAGTAATGTCTTAGCAAGGAGACAATTTAAACTATACTGATGTGTGTTAGTCACTCAGTCCTGTCTGACTCTGCAACACCATGGACTGTAGCTGGCCAGGATCCTCTGTTCATGGAATTCTTCAGGCAAGAACACTGGAGTGGGGTGCCATTCCCTTCTCCAGGAGATTTTCCCAACTCAGGGATCGAACTCAGGTCTCCTGCATTGCAGGTGGATTCTTTACCCTCTGAGCCACCAAGGAAGACTGTAAATTATGTAACTTGATGTAACTAAAAATAAAAAGGTAAAATAAAAAATATTTTATTTCAAATATTTAATATGTTTTAAGTTTATATTATGAGGAAAAATGATTCTTTTAAATTTCTATTTAATAGAAAAACAAAAACTTCAAAAAGTACAAGAAAATAATAGGTAAGTAATTTTAATAATATATGCCACAATTGAATTGATCAATATATTCAGAGACAACACAACATTCAATAGTATAGCTCATTCCACTGGTGCAAATATAGTTTAATATTTCATACCTATAAATATAATACACTGTGTCAAAATTTCATATAATAAAAACATTTGACCATTTCTATTGAAGCAAAAGATAGTTTAAAACCACCAATTCTCAGAAATTCTTTAGCAATTCATAATCAGTATAATCACTAAACATTATTAACTAAAGCTATTAAGGCTCTGAAGGTAAAGAATCCACCTGTAATGCAGGAGTCACAGGATACACAGGTTTGATCCCTGGCTCAGAAAGAGCCCCTGGAGAGGGAAATGGCAACCCACTCCAGTATTCTTGCTTGAAAATTCCCGTGGACAGAAAAGCCTGGTGGGCTACAGTCCATTGGGTTGCAAAGAGTCAGATACAATTGAGCGACTAAGCACACAACCAGTATAAAAATTTATGCAGAGAGATAGATGCAGTTTTTGTATGCTTACTCACAATTGTTCTTATCATTCTGTAATTTTTGATTATTAAAGTGAAGAAAATCAAAGGTAGAATAGAGGTATTGGAAAGCATTATGCTTTTCTGAAACTCACAAAAATTTAAAGCTAGATTATTTAATTCATTTATATAGATTTTGCTATATTCTGTTAAAGAAACACTTCAGAAAAATGCTTCTTGACATTTACATGAATACATTCCTCAGTGAAATTATGCCACTGAGGCGAACTTATAATTTAGCATTTTTGAAAATTATATAGATGGCATGTATATTTACTTAGGTTTAATCATAATGTGATTTGGAGTTCTACTAAAGACATGAACAATACTTATCTCTAGGAGGAAGTATTATATAAAATGTATATATAAAAAATTTTAAAGCCATATTTGTTATCTATTACTTGAAATTAATTTAAATGCTGTAAAAATAAAAGAAGCAATGTCATTAAAAGATGAAAAGAGAATTGATTATCATTGTAGAGAAAGCTGTCTGATTTAATAAGATTTAATATATAATATTGGAAAAACTTTGTACATGAGCTTCAAACATAAAACCACCACCACAGAGAGACAAGCTCACCTCAGTAACCGAGAGAAACTTCCATCACAGTAGCTGTCCACTCTCCAAGTCCATCCACCTATTTCCCTAGAGTCTTTGCCTTTGTTTTCCATTATCTGCAACAGTTGCTCATGATCTTGAGCCTGAGACTTTGAGGACAATCTGACAGTCTGACAAAAACCACTCTCAGAAAATGACAATCCCTATCAGGCCATGTGCAAATACTCAGTTATTCAGTCTGAAATACTGCATGGGAAATATCTGCAAAATGATCCAGGTTGATCTTTGCCTCTCTCAACATTTTGCCTTTTAAAATTGCTCTGTCAGTGTGAAATTAAGATATTCTTCCTGGAGCCTCTAGACTTTGGATCAAATTACCTCTGGTTAACCACATGGAAAGAGTTCCTCCCAAAACAAGCAGTAATTTTCAGAAGTAGAGCAGTCTAAATACAATATTGGTGAAAGAAACAATATATGTATATATTTTAGCCATAACTACAATCATAATATTCACAAAGAAGTGCCTGGTAGAGCCTCAACAGTAGTACTATTAGGCACATTGGAGTTTTCCATTTTCCTAGAAACAACTTGTCTTAACTCACTTTTAAGTAGAAGTCTAGAACAAAGCTTTCAAGAACATAAAAAGCATGGATACAAAAAGTTTTAGCAGACATTTTCCTGTAGAAATCTAGCCAACCTATTATATTAATTATTTTCCACCTGCCAGTGTCAACTTGGGTTTGACTATTTACAGGCAGCCTTAGGATCAGCTTCATACAGGGTGAAGGAGACCATTTGTCAGAGCCTCACAACTTTCCTGGTGGCTCAGATGGTAAAAGAATCTGACTGTAATGCAAGAGACCTGAGTTTGATCCCTGGGTCAGGAAGGTCCCCTGTAGAAGGGAATGGCTACCCACATCAGCATTCTTGCCTAGAGAATTCCATGAACAAAGGAGTCTGGCAGGCTGCATACAATCCCTGGGGTCACAAAGAGCTGGACATGGCTGAGTGACTAACACTTTCACAAAAAAAAAGAAAAAAAAAAAAAACTCATCAGCTGTATGTAAATAGTTTGTCTCTGAAATCCCTTGAATTGCTTGAGGTGGTTGTAATATCATTGTTTTTTAAAGTAGTTTTATTTATAGAAATTAAGTCATTACCACCACAGTAAATCAGTGTGAAGCTTGCAAGAGGGTCTGTGATACATTACAGACATGTTTATTAATCTTGTCTTGATTTAAGAATTGAGACGTCTTGGCTTGCAAGAATGCTAGAAGTTTAATTTTCTAATCCAAAGTATAAATGAACACATGTTAATGTAGTAGTTGAATACTGCATATCTCGTAAGTTTTTTTCTTAATAGCGTTAAGAATGAGGATAGTGACTTTTTAGTCTGTTGAATTGTTCTTAGGCTGACACAAATTATAGACTCTAAATTTATTAAGAATTGCCAAGTTTGAATTATTTTTATGGCACTTCAGCACAATTAACTAACTCTAGGCTGATCTTTAATATAAATGATAATTTTTACTGTCTAAGGAAAGATTTGAAGCTGGTGCTAGTAAATTCAAGTCTTATTAATATCATTATTATTTGAGGATAATCATTATTAAAAGTTATATTAAAAAAACTACTATAATTATGATTTGTTTGTCATAATTGCATTTTCCAAATATCAGGCAAAAAAGGATAGACTGTTCTAACAACTTAGTGTCCACCCATATTTTAAATTATATTTACACATATTTGAGATAGTCAAATAATGTCTTTCTTAAGATACATTTTTTCCTTATTATTATGTTTAAAATGATTAATAATTGGAGAATTTTATCATTGATAGGGGCTTCCCTGGTGGCTTAGATGATAAAGAATCTTCCTGGATACAGGAGACTCAGGTTTAGTCCCTGGGTTGGGAAGGTAATGTAAGAAATACCTCATTTTGAAAATGTCAGTCATTTTCAAAAACAAAATTATTAGTCTTCCACTTTGAGGATTCTGGAAGATAGACTATTAAGGCCTAGTATTTTCAGACCAAAAGAATGTCAAATACTGCAGTGCTTTGGGACTTCTGTGGTCCAGTGGTTAAGACTCTGCACTTCCACAGCAGGGGGCCTGGGTTTGATTCCTGGTTGGGGATCTAAAATTCCACATGCCTCACAGTGTAATCAAAATAAATAAATAAATAAAATAACAGTGCCTTCAAATACTATATTTTCTTAATTTGAAAATTTAGATGATCTTAAATTGAATGGGTAGTATATTATTTTGGTCTTGAAGCTAACTGACTTTTAAAAATATGTGCATTAATGATCAATTTATAATAACTTTAACATAAAATATATTGATTATAATTCTTCAATTAAATTTATGCTAAATCATAATTTCTGTACCTCAAAAACCTTTCTAGAAAAATTCCTCTTCCTTGATTTGCGATCTCTGGATTTCCTTCACCTTTCTCTTCTACTTAAAAGGTATTTCTCAAAGGCAGAAAAAGCATATTTTGTTCCAGGGGCCATATAGTAATATCTGATAACATTTGAGACCACAACAACTAAAGGTGGGAATTTGTTACTGAAATCTAATGAACAGAGAACAAGGATGTTGCTAACTATCTTACAATGCACAGAACAGCTTCCAGAAAAAGAATTATCCCATCTAAAACATCGAAAAAGCTGTCATTGAAAAGTCTTGTACAAAAATATTAATCACCATGCAAAAATCATACCCTTAAACACTGAACCAAGCATTTCCTTAGGAAGTAACTCCAGCACTTTTGACATCATTGGTAAAGACTATTTCAAGAGAGAGTGTTTAAGTGTTGCATTTAGTCAAGTCACTTATGAAGTTAAGAAGTCAATCAACCACAAGTCACAAATCAATAATAAAATAAGCTTCATTAGGTCCAACATTTTATCCAAGGAACAATTTGGTAAAGTTTGCAAGTAGAAATAATGTATGTATGTGCAAGTATTAAAAAGTAAAAACTGAATACTGATAATATGCAATTTTGTGATGTAATGGACATATCAAACACAGTGTTTCTTTATTATTAAGAACTCCTTTAGTCTAAAATTTATTCATGGGTTTTATATATTGGTTACATCTATGAAAAACAGCTATGACATTAAGGCACCAAATATTGCTTATTTCAGCAAGCTTCTCATAGTTGTGGGATTTTGAAAATTACAATCAGTGCATAGTTTGAATTATTTAAATAATAATGACTCTCATGCTTTTGTAGAGTCATAATGATATACATCTCTTTATGTATCATGCAATGAACAGTCACATATGACTATATATGTCTATACTGAAATGAAAAGCAGTATAATCATGGTATCCGGTCCCATCACTTCATGGCAAATAGATGGGGAAACTGGAAACAGTGGCTGATTTTATTTTCCTGGGCTCCAAAATCACTGCAGATGGTGATTGCAGCCATGAAATTAAAAGATGCTTACTCCTTGGAAGGAAAGTTATGACCAACCTAAATAGCATATTGAAAAGCAGAGACATTACTTTGCCAACAAAGGTCCATCTAGTCAAGGCTATGGTTTTTCTAGTAGTCATGTATGGATGTGAGAGTTGGACTATAAAGAGGATTGAGCACCGAAGAATTGATGCTTTTGAACTGTGGTGTTGGAGAAGACTCTTGAGAGTCCCCTGGACTGCAAGGAGATCCCACCAGTCCATCCTAAAGGAGATCCGTCCTGGATGTTTATTGGAAGGACTGATGTTGAAGCTGAAACTGCAATACTCTGGCCACCTGATGCAAAGAGCTGACTCATTGGAAAAGACCCTGATGCTGGGGAGGACTGGGGGCAGGAGGAGAAAGGGACGACAGAGGATGAGATGGCTGGATGGCATCACTGACTCAATGGACATGGGTTTGGGTAAACTCTGGGAGTTGGTGTTGGACAGGGAGGCCTGGCATGCTGCGGTTCACGGGGTCGCAAAGAGTCGGACACGACTGAGCAACTGAACTGAACTGATAATGCAATAACCTCATAACTCAAACTGCAAGTTAATAGTGGATAAAAATTTAATAAAGCTCATAGATGCTCTCAGTGCCATGATTAACTCACAGACAGTTTGAACTAAAAGGATAGTATAAGTAAGGAGTGAATTGTTTCACAGCCTAAGAAGACTTGAATTCCAAGAGTTGTTGCTGACATTCCTATTAACAGACAAATGGCTTCCAGCCCCACGAAAGTGTTCTCTGTCAAAAGCTGCAAGGGTCACAGGAGCAATTCACCACGTTCATATCCTACACTTCCAGTGCTTAGTTTTATCATACTTCTTTGTCATGTACTGTGTTAAAAAATAAATTGAGACTCATTAACATTTTCAGAAGTTTATTTGAACATACCTCAATTCAAATCAGGCAACAGCAAACCAGGAGCGGTTAGGGGCACTTATGGCTTCCTTTGTGGCTAGGCTGGAAAAGAATCCGCCTGCAATGCGGGAGACCTGGGCTTGATCCCTGGGTTGGGAAGATCCCCTGGAGAAGAGAAAGGCTACCCACTCCAGTACTCTGGCCTGGAGAATTCCATGGACTGTACAGTCCATGTGGTCACAAAGAGTCAGACATGACTGAGCGACTTTCACTCACTCATGGGTACTCTACTGGCTGGAGGTGGAGGGGAGATTTTTACAGAGAAGACATGGAAGATAAACAAGGAAATTATTTGATTGACTGCAGTTTAAGGCCACCTAACTTGGGAAAGCTGGCTGGCTGTTTGTGATTTGCTCTTAAGTTTCATATTCTTGAATTTGCCTGCGTTGATTCTGGCTTAGTTTCAGTTTGCTTTCACAGGCTGATAAGGGATCAGAGCCACTTCATTATCTAATTACTTGAACATCTGTAAACTTTTAAGCATTATTTAAGTATTATTTTCATCTATCTTTTAAAATATGGGCATTATTTCCTTTAGAAAGTCAGAAAATACCTTTAAATTGGATATACACCATATTTATTCGTACTCTAATTTCTAATACCACCAGGCTAAGCAAGTCATAGTAAATAATCCATCATGGAATAACATTCTAATCAGTGAATTGCATTTGTAAAATATGTGGCTGGAGAGGGAATTACAAAATTTGAAAACAACGAAAAGCAATTTCTTCCAGGTGTTCTAATTTTTCCTATAGGCTAATTGGTTGATTAAAAATGAATGTATGATTCCAGTTGTCCTTACCCATCATCTTTCCATCAGTATGACCTTCATCGCTCAGTTCAGTTTGGGGATATGAACAATACCATTCTCTGAGTGACATGGAAATGCAGTCATCCATTCTTTGAAATAGTTCTGTGTTCATCATCCGCTTGCAGGAGATCTTAGCCCACATGAATGTGTTATCACAGGGAAGATGCCCAGAGGTTACAGCTCTCACACTTTTCTTGACTCAGAGTTTGTTGCCCAAGTTAGCTCTGAATATTAGTCATTGTCCATACAAATTTACAGTAAATCTCAGATCTGGTTAGGTCTAAGACTACCACCAGGACTGTGAGGATTTACAGGTCTTGATTGTGTTCCTGACATTCTCAGGTACAATTGTCTAGAACAGCTTGCAATGGGCCAGCCCAGAGGCTGAGTGTGTGGCTAAAACTCCAAGCGTTCAAGAGATGTTAATTATTGTTATCATTATGATGATTGCTATCAACTCTGATATATGACTATGGAGTTTATCACAGGGAGTTGAAGGCTGCCCTTCTATATTCTTCCTTTGCCAGCTGCACTTCAGCTGAGTCCTAGGGTCACATATCTGAATGGATGGAGCAAGGCATCTATGGGTTTCCAGCATCTGTGTTGAGGTATAGAGCATGTTATGTCTCCCCAGTCCATTTGTCCTTTGAAACATGCTCTTATATCTTGCATGTCTCATTTCTCTTGTCTCATGCTGAAGTTCAGTACTTGTCACCTTACAATGGACATTCTATTTTGCTTCTGCTATAATTAAGAAACACCATCCCATGAAATAAAACTTCTCTTCTAAATTTAAATTCAGTTTATGATCCCCTAGAAATATGCTTTAGTTATCCTGTGGATATTTTTAGATCTACATTTTTAACCTATGAATGCCTATTTATTATTGCCATTATCTGTATTAAGTATATTCAATTTTATAAGACTGTATACAGACATGAAAATTAAGGTACTGAATTTTTAAATAACTAGGCCAAGTCATTTTTTCATAACTGGTATCTGGATAATACTATAACCCTAGACTCCTGCCAAACTGGCAGACCCTTGCATTTTCCTCTGTTAATTTCTAGTGACATTCAGTTTTCTTTGGGATTTTTCATTACGGCAATGGTCATGTATAAATTAGACATGAGAATTTTCTATTGGAAAATTGTTTTCACACAACTACATAGCCATCAGAGGTAATTTGAAGGGAAAGTCATGCATAGAACAGTGTGTGTGTGCATACTCACATATATATGTATTTAAAGTTGCTCAGTCATGTCTGACTCTTTGTGACCCCATGGACTGTACCCTGCCAAGCTCCTCCATCCATGGGATTCTCCAGGCAAGAATTTTGGGGTGGTTTGCCATTTCCTTCTCCAGGGGATCTTCCCGACCCAGGGATCGAATCCGGTCTCCCACACTGCAGGCAGACTCTGTACAGTCTGAGCCACCAGGGGCTCCTGTATATACGTATATAAGAAATCAATGTTCCTACTACAGAGTGTTTTCTGATGGATGTGTGTTTCAGAGTATTATTTAGATACTTTTTACTTACATTCTAATTATACCCAGAGGGTATAGGAATTGCACTGATAAATATCTAACTTCCTGTTGCCTCCTTACTTAGGCTCCTACAGAATGGAGTGAAATCTATTCTGAGTTTCTGAAGCATGTTCATTCTGTTCAATTGCTATTGTCACTATTCTTCAAGCCTCCTGCTTCAGATGTGAGTGACTCAGGGTCATTTGGATCCTTGAACATAAACATGTATCTCACTTTCCTGTATAAATGCAATACTAACTCTGAACTTGCTATACACTGTTACATATAAACTCAACTTTTTGCATTTTCCCCCAATTGGGCTCTCTATAGCTACAGATAAGGAGAGTTTATGTTTGGGATATACTTCAGACATTTTTTTCCATTGCAAAATTTCCTGTTTAGAAATTAAGGGCTTACTTGTGAGGTCATAAATTGATTTATAGAAGACTTTAATCTGGGCAGGTGGCAGTTCAACATCTTCTCATCCAATTCACTAAAAAGTTATTCTGGGCATTTTCTTTTTATTTTATATAATACATGATATGGATGAAGGGAATGTTAGTGATGATAGAATAGTCTAGAGTAGGTCTATGTTAGGGTTTACAAACAAGTAAAATGATCAAATAGTCTCTTGTATTTTTTTCATATTTATAATTCACTATTTGTTTGCTTTAATTCAGTTAGTATGAAATTAATCAGAGACTGTTAACACCTAAAGCACTCTGATACTTTTCTTTAGAGATGATGGGGAAAACTATTTAGCCAGATTGTGATAATACTAAGGTTATTTTGCTGTTTTGTAGTTGAATCTATGCCAAAACTCAAGCCCCCTTGGTATTAGTGCAGTGCAATCAGATGTGTTTAAGTGAAAACTTGAGCAGTCTGTTAATGTACTGACAATGACAGCTAGAACAAAATAATAGTATAAAGCTTATTTTCTCTTTCAAGAGGAAAGTTGGTAGTGGAAAACACAAAATGTGTAGACAGACTGAGCTGAATATTATTAAATCTATCCATGAAAACACCAAACATGTATTAATTAAATACAAATGTATTTCTATACCTATCAATATATGGAGATCGCTAGATATGTATATACGTAACGCCCAAAACATCCTTAGCAGTTATATACTATTATCCTATTATTTCCATTTTATAGATAAGTAGCTAGAGCAGGACTGGTTAATTTATTAACTTATTTTTTCTCTTTAATCCAGTACATAGAGAAAGAATTCTCTTTTTGCTCACTGATACAGTGCATGCTCTACTTAATAAATGGAGAAATAGTTAATAGTGCTGCATTGGAATGCAAGTCATTTTACTTCAATAATCATGTTCTTCCTAATACAGTGTTTGTTTTCATTTGGAAAAATAAAAATGTACCAGTGTGGCAGAAAGGAAAATAATGTTGACTGGTAGTATCATTTAAAGTCTCACAAAATAGTTGATACAAAGTATGTGCGTGCATGTTCAGTCACTTCAGTTGTGTCTGACCCTTTGCAACTCTATGCACTGTAGTCCCCCAGGCTTCTCTATCCATGGGATTCTTCAGGCAAGAACACTGGAGTGGGTTGCAGACCCTCCTCCAGGGGATCTTCTCAACCCAGGTATAAAACCAACATCTCTTATGTCTTCTGCATTGGCAGACTGGTTTTTTACTACTACACAACCTGGGAAGCCTCAATATAAAATATAATTCACTTCAGTTGCTCAGTCATGTCGGACTCTTTGTGACACCATGGGCTGCAACATGCCAGGCTTCCCTGTCCATCACCAACTCCCAGAACTTGCTCAGACTTATGTACATTGACTCAGTGATGCCATCCGACCATCTCATCCTCTGTTGTCTTCCTCTCCTGCCTTCAATCTTTCCCAGCATCGTTGTCTTTACCAATGAGTCAGTTCTTTGTATCAGGTGGCCAAAGTATTGGAGCTTCAGCTTCAGCATCAGTTCTTCTAATGGATATTCAGAACTGATTTTCTTTAGGATTGACTGGTTTGATCTTGCAGTACAAGGGGCTCTCAAGAGTCTTCTCCAACATCACAGTTCAAAAGCATCAGTTCTTTGGCACTCAGCTTTCTTTATGGTCCAACTCTCACATTCATACCTAACTACTGAAAAAACCATAGCTTTGACTAGACAGATCTTTGTTGGAAAAGTAATGTCTCTGCTTTTTTAATATGCTGTCTGGGTTGTCATAGCTTTTCTTCCAAGAAGCAATCATCTTTTAATTTCATGGCTGCAGTCACCATCTGCAGTGATTTTGGAGCCCAAGAAAATAAAGTCTGTCACTGTTTCCATTGTTTCCCCATCTATTTCCCATGAAGTGATGGGACCAGATGCCATGATCTTAGTTTTTTTGAATGTTGAATTTTAAGACAAATTTTTCACTCTTCTCTTTCACTTTCATCAAGAGGCTCTTTAGTTCCTCTTCACTCTCTGCTATAAGGGTGTTGTCCTCTGTGTATCTGAGGTTATTGATATTTCTCCCCCAATCTTGATTCCAACTTTGTTTCATTCAGTCCAGCATTTCACATGATGTACTCTGCATGTAAGTTAAATAAGCAGGGTGATAATATATATCCTTGACATACTCCTTTCCCAATTTGGAACCAGCCCATTGTTTCATGACTGCTTCTAACTGATGCTTCTTGATCTGCAAATAGATTTCTGCGGAGGCAGGTAAGGTAATCTGGTATTGCTATCTCTTTAAGAATTTTCCACAGTTTGTGGTGATCCATAAAGGCAAAGGCTTTTGCATAGTCAATAAAGCAGAAGTAGATGTTTTCTAGAACTTTCTTGCTTTTTCTATGATCCAACAACTCGGTGGCTCTATAGTGGGGCTAATGGCAGCCTCCACTAAGAGGGCTTATGCTACATGCTACGTGTCTGAAGTCTGCTACAGCCAGAACCCCTATCCCTATGGCAGGCCACTGCTGACTGTGCTTCTCCAGGAGATGTTCAAACACTCAAAGGCAAGTTTGCCTCAGTCTCTGTGTCCTGGTATACACAAGGTTTTGCTTGAGCCCTCCAAGCATCTCTGGCAGGTATGAGGTTTGATGCTAAACACAATTTTGCCCCCAACCATCTTGTTGGGGCTTCTCCTTTGCCCTTGGACATGAGGCATCTTTTTTTGGTGGCATTCTCCTGTGGATGGTTGTTCAGCAGCAAGTTGCAGTTTTCAAGTTCTCACAGAAGAAGATGAGTACATGTTCCTCTAAACCCGGCCTGCACAGCACCAGAGTTTTCTCTATCTCTTTGAGTTTGCTCATGTCCATTTAGTTGGTCATGTCATCTGATGATTTCGTTCTCTGTCCCCTTCCTTCTCCTCCTGCCTTCAATCTTTCCTAGCATCAGTTTTTCCTAGGAAAGGATAAATCACACTTTGTAAAAGGCCAAGACTAAATCAACAACAGCAATACCCATGACAATTACCAAAATATAATTGATAGATATGTCAAGACAATGTGCAGAAACAAATAAGCACTAGTACTTGTAAATATAATTTTTACCAGGCACATAGGCATGAATTCTACAAGCAATACTATAGAAGAATTAAACATTTTATAGGTCTTTAAATGTTTTCTATTTTCAATTACTTAACTCTCAAAATACCTCTGCTTTCCAAATTTGTGTTATCACCTTCTTCCTTACAGAAGTCAAACACAAGATACAAAGGTGAAGAGATTTACCAGCATGGTTCAGACAGAAAGGTTATTATGGTATAAAATACCTTCTCTAATTAATCAATATTCTGTAATGGATATCTGATTGGATGTGTTTTTGTAGACAGGAAATAAAGAGCAAAATCATTTACAAAGTACCCCAGATTGTTCAAAAATAAATTCAGAAACTTGACTGATACATTAAATTAATTTGGCATAATTTAGAATGAATTCATCACGTGTTTGAAATCATCTTCTACCTTTTGATTGATATGTATTGCAAAAAGAGAATTATATCTATAAATTATCAGAAAGTTGTATATTCATCAATTAATTCTTTTCTGTATTACCTTCATTCTTTTTGAACTTTAGTGTAGTTTGATTATCTATACTAATTATTTTAATATAATAAGATGAGATATCAATCTCAACCAATAAGATGAATACAATTTTACTTTAATAATAAAAATTACTTTCATACTTATTGAGTGAGTGCAAATATTTTATTGATTAATGTGACACATTCAGTAAAAATTATCTCTTTTATAATGTTTACTTTGTGACTTTTTCCCCTTTTCTTTCTAATATTACAATGCATATGTTTGACTACTGTATTCTATTATCTTAAGACATTTTAGAATGGCAACACTAGTTAAAGGTTTGGAACATTTGTTTTTATATATCTTGATACTTACTGCTAAGTACATGAAAAATTATTCCAATTTATAGATCTACTATATGGGCTTCGCTGGTGGTTCAGTGGTAAAGAATTCATGTCAATGCAAGGAGACATGTATTTGGTCTCTGCGTGGGGAAGATCCCCTGCAGAAAGACATGGCAACCCACTCCAGTATTCTTGCCTGATAACACCATGGACCGAGGAGCCTACAGTCCATGGGGTCACAAAAGAGTCAGATGTGACACAGTGACTAAACAACAACTATAGATACAGGTTAGAAAATAACTATAAAATATATACAAATATAATTTAAAATATAATATCTGATAATATATTTGATGTATGGTTTAATTTACATTTCTTTTCCTAGTAGGGCTATATATTTATATTTTTTCCTGAATTTCTGATATCTTGTTATATCATATATAATATAAATAGTTTTAAATATCTTATGGAAAAAGACTTAATGAATTTTTTTTCTTAAAATTTTCACTGAAGCTAAAAATTGTGAGTTTTTACATAAGAATCTATCAGCAATTTTTGTGTGATTTCTTTCACCACCTCAAATTTTATTAAAGAAACAGACTTTGGAGGCAAATTGAGCCATACCTTTGAGATTCAACTTGAATTTTGCCACTAATCCTGTAACATTACTCCTGTAACTGATAAAATGCTCATGTTAGAAAAAAAAATATATATATATATACATATATATATATATGTTATTTCACTTGCATTGAGCTCTATTCAGAGCTCTAATGTTAACTATTTGTGAAATTTTGAAAAGGTTACAAAGCTTAACTTTATATATCAATAGGTTCAAATCAGTGTTGTTTAAACTATAAACAGAGAAGTCAATTAAGTAGGCTATCATTATATTGTAGAACAAAATTTTAAAAAGTCAAAAAATTAGTTTTATAAAAGGTATCTTTAATTCAGTAAAATATATCATTTTCTATGGGTTATGGTGAAAAAATTTCATATATATTTGAAACTCCCTAAACTAACTATCCCATTATATTGTTTAAACTAGTTGTCTACATAATCTTCCGTTCTGCTCTGCACAATTTCCATTCAAATATATAGAGTTATTAATTTCAATTGTTTTCAAATATTCTATTTTTAGTTTTAAAAGTTTCAATTTGAGTCTTATTTACAAATTTCATTTAGCTGCTGAAATCCTCTTTTATGTGGTTTATTTTTTCAGATCATAGCAACAGTTATTTTTAAGTCTGTGTCTGATAACTCTACTGTCGAATTATCTCTGAGTCTGTTTCTGTTGTTTGCTTGTTTTTTCTTATTATTTATTCAAACAATACAAAACATTTACCTCTCCCCAAACTATTTTCTTATTGTTTTCTCTGCTACCCTTAATTTTTGTGTAGATCAGTCCTCTCATTCATTTAGTCCTACAAATCTACTTATCCTGTAAAAGATATCAGAGTATTTTACTTGAAAGTTCATTAAATAAAATTTTTAAAGATTCCTTTCTCAGTTTTTCTACTATTATGCTTCATAACTTCCTTTTTCATTTATTGTTTAGTTACTAAGTCATGTCTGACTCTTTTGTGCCCCTATGGACTGTAGTCTGTCAGGCTTTCCTGTCCATCAGATTTCCTAGGCAAGAATATTGGAATGGTTGCCATTTCCTTCTCCAGGGGTTCTTCCTGACCTGGGAATCAAACCAGTTTCTCCTACATTGAAAGCAGATTCCATACTGCTTTTTCCATTTACTAACATGTATCATAATCTATAATTACCAGACTCTTCTGTCCATTGAGTTCTCCAGGCAAGGATATTGGAGTGGGTTGTCATTCTCTTCTCCAGGGGATCCTCCCAACCCAGGGATTAAACCTGGGTGTCCTGCATTGCAGGCAGATTCTTTACCATTGGAGCCACCAGAGAAGCCCATAAATTATATACTCACTTAAGTTTTTATTGACTTCAAATCCAATTTCCATGCACCTCAAACCTCATTTTATTGTTTATCATTATCTACTCAAGCATATCAAATCATAGATTATCAACTCATTTTTCTCTTTTGATAAGTTAGCTTACTGGTTATTAAAATAAGACATAGACAATAGTCCATTTTATGTATCAATATTTTAATACATGTATGTAAAAAATGTATCACAATTTTTTTCTGTGACTATATTAACAATGTGAACATTATCTAATTTACACACTGAGATCAAGGCTTTGAGTACGGACATTAAGATTCCCAAATTCAGTTAAACACATTTAATAAGATACTATTTTTCTTAAAATTTTTAACAAGTAAGTAATTATCACTACTATTAAGAAAGTTCAATTCAGTTCAATCACTCAATCATGTCCAGCTCTTTGTGACCCCATGAACCGCAGCACGCCAAGCCTCCCTGTCCATCACCAACTCCTGGAGTTCACCCAAACGCATGTCCATTGAGTTGGTGATGCCATCCAACCATCTCATCCTCTGTCAGCCCCTTCTCCTCCTGCCTTCATCTTTCCCAGCATCAGGGTATTTTCAAATGAGTCAGCTCTTCACATCAGAATGCCAAAATATTGGAGTTTCAGCTTCAACATCAGTCCTTCCAATGAACACCCAGGACTGATCTCCTTTAGGATGGACTCACTGGATCTCCTTACAATTCAAGGAACTCTCAAGAGTCTTCTTCAACACCACAGTTCAAAACCATCAATTCTTTGGCACTCAGTTTTCTTTATAGTCCAACTCTCATGCCCATACATGAATACTAGAAAAAACCATAGCCTTGACTAGACAGACCTTTGTTGACAAAGTAATGTCTCTGCTTTTTAATTAGTTGTCTAGGTAGATCATGACTTTCCTTCCAAAGAGTAAGTGTCTTTTAATTTCATTGCTGCAATCACCATCTGCAGTGATTTTGGAGCCCCCCAAAATAAAATCTGACACTGTTTCCCCATCTATTTCTCATGAAGTGATGGGATCAGATGCCATGATCTTAGTTTTCTGGATGTTGAGCTTTAAGCCAATTTTTTCACTCCCCTCTTTCACTTTCTCCAAGAAGCTCTTTAGTTCTTCTTCACTCTCTGCCATAAAGGTAGTGTCATCTGCATATCTGAGATTATTGATATTTTTCCTGGCAATCTTGATTCCATCTTGTGTTTCATCCAGCCCAGCATTTCTCATGATGTATTCTGCATATAAGTTAAATAAGCAGGGTGACAATATACTGCCTTGATGTACTCCTTTTCCTATTTAGAGAGATACTATTAAACTAGGATGAATACATTAAAAATGGAGAAAAGGTCATTCAATTTGAAAAAGGTGACTCAAGGTTCTCCTTCAGGTTGAAACTGAATTATGTACATAATCAAAATGTGACTTGATGAATAAATTATTTCTAAGCATTTTCAATATGTGTGTGCAATGTTTGTGTGTGAGAAATGTGTTCAACACATATACTGTCTGATACATTAATGAGTAAGACAAAAGTGAAATAATATAGACCTATGTTGGAATTTCACTTGTCAGTGACATGCGTAATTTCTTTGCTCAATCAACTTTTCAAGTACTGGAAAAATGTGTCTCAATTTGTGTGCTATTTGTAATTAAATGGCTATAGATACTGTGTGCTTTTAAATTTAATCGGTAATACTAATTTTTTTTTCCATTACTTTCTAAGTCTAGGCATACAACAAGACAAAAGATCATGCCTTAAATTTTAGTTTTTGCTGATTTCCTTTGTGCAAATGTCAATTTCAAATTATTAAAATGAAGTGACTGAATTCTCTGTACAATAACAAAATTTCCTATTATATGCTTAATTCATAATGTCTCAGTACAGTAAATTAAAATATTGTCCATCATACTAATTAATACCTCATATTTCACATAGAGCTTAAGCATTCTTTTCCAGTTTCCCTGGACTACCACTTGCAGGTGACCATCTGCTACCCAAAAAAAAGAGGAATTGAAGTCAGCTTTGCTCATTCTTGCTTACCTCATCCCACTTCTGTCTTACTTATTGCTGTTTCTAACCTTCCCAGGAAACTTTCAAGTTGACTGGTACAATCGTGAAAAAGTTGTTTGATTTTAGGGCCTAGCAGAGGTCAGAAATACTAATCTTTTTCATGGACACATTGATAAATCTTTAATAGCCTCATTAAAAATAATGGGTAAAATTTACCCATTTTTTTTTTCTTCATGTGTTTGGTGCTTTTTCAAACTTGACTGATTTCTTTTTCTTTTTTATTTGCCCATTGTTTGGATAATGTGTGCTTCCCTTGTAGCTTAGCTGATAAAGAATCCCTGGTGGTTCAGCTGGTAAAGAACCCGCCTGTAGCACGGGAGACCTGGGTTTCGATCCCTGGATTGGAAAGATCCCCTGGAAAAGAAAAAGGCTGTCCACTCCAGTATACCGGCTTAGAGAATTCCATAGACTGTATAGTCCATGGGATTGCAAGGAGTTGCATACAACTAACTTTCACTTTCACTTTTGGATAATGCACTTACACAGTTTCATTCTGTTGGGATTATTACCAGGATTTGAAATGGCTTGTAATAGTCTTTCTTCTCTCTCTCATAGCCCATCTCTCTTCCATGGAAAGTATTTGTATGGATTTTTATCCAGACGAACTCTGGAAGTGAAAATCAATCCCAATGCTAATTTACCTCTTCTTTGCTTTGGAAAATCCATTTCTTATCTTCTGGATTTCCCATACCGGAGTCAGATTCCATTTTATCATGCTGGATTCACTGAGAGAAAGACATATCGAGCTCTTCAAGCAGCCTGGAGAAGCCACTTGCCCTACAGTTAAGCTGAGGAACGACAACCCTCTCACTTTCTTTTGGGTGAGGGGATGTGTGTGTGTACTTTTGATCTTGTGAACATAAAGAGGTGGTAATACAGGGAAGCTCTTTCCAAAGAAATCTTCTTTGTAATATTCTTTTTTCACTCTCATCTCTCTCTGCCCTTTAATGTCCTCACAGTGTGTTCAAGAGAACTGTAACTGAATTTGACAAAGTTGTTTATTAATTCTGCCTGTGGTTTAGTATCTCCTTTAGAATATATACATATTAGATCTTAGAACTTCAAACAAAATTTACATTTTGGCTGATTATTACTTTGTAATGTGAGTGACATCATGAGATTTTTTCCAGTTTACTATCAAAACTGTTCTCATATCTTTCAATCAAACAAAGAAAAATTTATACACACATACACATATCTACACATCTCAGGCACAATCTACTCATTATATTAAAAAAATAGAAAATACAAATAGTTGAAAAAATCATAAACAATAAAACAAAGTAAAAAATTAGTTTCCCAGGAAAATCTGCTTTATTTTGTGCCTATGCAAATAAATATGTGTACAGAAATAAAATTCCTAATCTATCCTCCAGTGCTTGTGTTCTCTGCCCCTTGTCTTCTTATTTCATACATTGTGGTCATCATTTTCTCTTAGCAAATGCAAACTGTTTCAATTTAAATGGCAGCATGTGTTCTAATTCATGAATATATTAACTTTCCTGAACTAATCCTCTATCATTGAGCATTTAGGTGAAGTTTGTATTCCTATGTAAACCACACTCAGTTCAGTTCAGTTCTATTGCTCAGTCGTGTCCAACTCTTTATGACCCCATGAATCACAGCACGCCAGGCCTCCCTGTCCATCACCAACTCCCGGAGTCTACCCAAACCCATGTCCATCGAGTAGGTGATGCTATCCTGTCATCTCATCCTCTGTCATCCCCTTCTCCTCCTGCCCCTAATCCTTCCCAGCACCAGGGTCTTTTCCAGTGAGTCAACTCTTCGCATGAGGTGGCCAAAGTAATGGAGTTTCAGCTTCAACATCAGTCCTTCCAATGAACACCCAGGATTTATCTCCTTTAGGATGGACTGGTTGGATCTTCTTGCAGTCCAAGGGACTCTCAAGAGTCTTCTCCAACACCACAGTTCAAAAGCATCAATTCTTCTGCACTCAGCTTTCTTCATCGTCCAACTCTCATATCCATACATGACTACTAGAAAAACCATAGCCTTGACTAGATGGACCTTTGTTGGCAAAGTAATGTCTCTGCTTTTCAATATGCTATCTAGGTTGGTCATAACTTTCCTTCCAAGGAGTAAGCGTCTTTTAATTTCATGTCTGCAATCACCATCGGCAGTGATTTTGGAGCCTCCAAAAATAAAGTCTGAAACTGTTTCGATTGTTTCCCCATCTATTTCTCATGAAGCGATGGGACCAGATGCCATGATCTTAGTTTTCTGAATGTTGAGCTTTAAGCCAATTTTTTCACTCTCCTCTTTCACTTTCAGCAAGAGGCTTTTTAGTTCCTCTTCACTTTCTGCCATAAGGGTGGTGTCATCTCTAAATATGAGGTTATTGATATTTCTCCCTAAACAAATTATATGTGTATCATTTATGTTAATTTTCTTAGAAAGGTATATAATTTTCATTAATCTCTCTTTCAATGTTCATTTGCATTTTAATAAGTATTAAGACTTAAGCCAAAGGTATACATTTCTAAAATAGAGATTTTAGCTAATGAAAAATGGATGTATTTGTTCCTTGAGAAGTCTTTGTATATGGCAATGGTCTGATATTGCTTGCTCATAAATCTGTATTAAATAATATATACTATTCCATATGATAAGCATCCCTTACTAAATTTTTGGCAGATAGCTTAAAATCAAAGACTATTTCTAAAGCTATCCATTTTCAGTGATCTATAGCAATTCTAGATTCTAATGTAAAATTCATTGAAACTTCCATACCTGCTAAATTAGTTTAGCTATGTTATCTAGCTGTCTCTCTCTATTTTGTGTTGGATTAATATTCTAGACTCTTCCTAAAATTATTATCTACCAGAAGATTATGGAATAAACAAGAATTGAAACAAAATGCAAGTGATGAGTTACACTATTTATTTTTAAAAGTTTAGTATAAGTTAAGGAAAGCATGTAGTTTAAAAAATACATTTTTCAGGTATTATATCATTTATCCCCATAATTCTGAGAATAGTCTGCAAATTTTAGAGAACTACAGCAATGAACTCACATGGTTTGGTTTTTCTGGCATTGTCTATTATAACCGATTCATAGGGAAACTTGCATTATAGATGCAGATAAGTTTTAAAGAAAGTGATTGCAATAACAATGTCAAGCTGGAATTCCTCTTTTCTAAAATTTAGTCTCTCTTAGTTATCTGCACATTTGGTAATATAGTTTTTTAAAGACTGTTTAAAGGCTAAAAATTTACACTTTTGAAAGTAATGATCTAGCTTCTTTAATAAATGAGCAAAATTAAGAATATATTTTATTACCAAAAATCGGAAATTTAAAAATCAGATCTATTTTTTTTAATGTAACTATCTTTGAAAGTGATATTTTTCCTTGAGTATGACTGATTCTTAAGGGAAAGTTCTCTATCAATTCCAGGCCTTATGCATTAGAATTCTGCATATATGGCTAATGAGATTTAGTTGTTTATTTCTGTTGAACTCTCTGTGCATATGAACCACAAAGAAAGTAATGGAAATATGGATACTGAACAACAGGCTGAAAGAAGCTATTGAATAAAAATAAATGTAATTCAACAACAAAAAAGACTATTTCTTTTTGTGGTTTGCTGGAAAAAAATGTGTAAATAAACCAACATCAGCAAAAGTGAAAAAGAAATTATTTCTACTGTTAAATATATATATATATCCCTGTGATACATATAGGAAAAATATCAGGTCAAAGTAACTTTAAAAACTACTAATTGGTTCATATTTAGATAGACAGTATTTTACTTAATATTTGATATCACTGAATAAAAGCTCTTTGGCATAAACCTTTCATAATATATATCATCAGAGGGAAAAAAAAAGTGATCCTGTGCCTTTAATTTCCCTTTCTGAAAGAGGGAAGGCTGCACACCACTGACAGGCTCACTTGTTCCCGTCTTTAATGTGCAATCTGTTTTCTCCAGCGGAGGGCACTCAGTGTATCACAAACTCAAGCATTAGCACCAACAAGCTCTGAGCATCATCAGTCTCTGGAAAGCCTTCTGAATTAGACAAGGGCTGCCTCTCAGCACAGCTACAAAACACTTTAAACCTGACCAGCTAAATGGATAAACCTAGCCTGCATAGCTTTTAAACTGGGGTCTCATACAGCACAGGAGGCCTACTTGATGGAAGAACTGAAAATCCAGAGGATGAATTGCTTTATCTGGGAATGGCAAAAGCCAGCACAATAAGGAATGCCAGGTATTCTGAAGATTTTCTCCTTTTTTTTTTTCCTCTCTTTTTACAGAGAAGTTGGTTATCTTCGAGATGGGCTGTAGCCCTTTTGCACAGATTGGCAATTACTGCTGATGGATCTCTGGTGAATTACACAATGATGCTCAGAGCCTAGAGGCCCTCCCCCCCCCCCCCCCTGCTTCCACCTCCCTGCCCCCATCCCACCCCATGCTGAATTTTTTTTCATGTACATATATGTGTATACATTTTTTTTTTTTTTTGTCTGTCCTCTCCGGGGAAGTTTGTGTGGGGCTACTAGCTCACATGCGGGATCAGAATTGTGTGAATGACAGCCGCACTGTGTCATGAAGGTGGTGGTGCTTTCAGCACGAGAGACCAAATAAGAAGAACGCTGAGAGAGGGGGGAACCGTTTTGGATGACAAAGGATGGGTAAGTGAACTTTTGTTGTTTCCTTCTTAGCAAAGCTGATCCTCTCGGCTTCCTATTCTCAGTCGTGGCATTAGCTGATAAAAAAACAGCAAAACAGGCAAAAAGCGGCAGCCTTGGAGTTTGCCAGTTGACTCACTATAGTTGCTATTATATTTTTAGATCATTTTCCTTTTTTTTTTTTAAACTGTAAATGCAAAACACGGACTTAAACAGACTCTGGAGAAATATCTTTATGTCTGTCTCTTCCGTATACATATCCTTGCTTGGGAATTGAGCATGAGATAAATGATATGTTTGCTTCTATTTCTTGATAATATTAACCATGCTTGTATTTCTGGTTGCTGTCAGGAAGATTGTCAACACTTTACTGCGTGTGTGTAGGGGTGGGGTCATTACTTTATCAGAGGTCGCATAAGGGCTTGTTTTATCTTTGAGGATGAATCCTCAACACAGCTTCCAAATATCCAGCAGTCATTTGCCAGTCTTATTTTTTCAAGTGTGACTGGCTTCCCTCCCCCCCCCCCCTTCCACCCCTTTCTTCTGTCTGGGAGAGCTGGAATGTATTTCAATGAGTCTGTAGCTGGCAAGAGGACAGAGAGAAAGATGGGGTTTCAGATTAAAAAAAAAATTAATTGGTTGAGTAAAAGGAGAGTTTCTTTTCTTAAATTAAGAATTTGGCTGATTGCCTGTTGTTTAAAAACATGAATATTTAAGATTAATAAAGAAACTGCAGCACAAGGTACTTTTTTTTTACCGCTAAGAAATAATAAATCTACTGTTGACAGAGGAAAAAAGTCCCTTAACATACTATGACTTGGAAATGCAGCATAAGTGCCAATAGATTGCAACTTTGCAGATTTTCTGAAGTTAATGGAGGTAGGGGAGAAAAAAAGTCAGTGAGAAATTTGAGCAGTTTGGGCTGGGGGAGGTTAGTAGTCTGCTGTTTCTCTCTTTGTTTATCCCCCAATTTTGCAAAAGCAACTATGTTAAATATATAAGGAAAAAAACTAATGTTTCACAAGACTGTTTTGTATTTTGTGCAAATATTTAACAGAAATTTGATAATCATAACTTTGGAGCGTTCTGTGTTATCAGTAGTTAGGACTCTCAGCTGGTGATCACTGGGTAGAGAATCTTGGTAGGAATCTCTTCCTGAATGTTGAGAGCTTATATGCTTATTAATACATTGTCTGTACTCCCGGCTGTTACTAGTCTGCATACTATGCTTCATTGGTTGTGTATACTGGTCCCAGTTCTGTTTTATCAGAGCTCCTATATGGTTACCTCATTATGCAATAGGGATGCAGTTTCAAGCTGGGCAAACTTGGGTTACCTTGACAGTTTATTGAAGCTCGTTTGTCAAAACACAGCCTCTTTGCTCAACTATGAAAGATGTACATGTATAGGGCTCAGTAAGTCACATTTTTCCCATTACCAGAAGACTTAATATTCTTCCTTTTGGTACTGGTGTTCAACAGAGTGAGTGACTAGCCAAACATAGATGTTATTAAATGTTGTCATTCTGTGATAAGATAGGGTTAATGTTTTCCAGTGTTGGTGTGCATATGAACTCCTGAAACTCAGGAAGCTCTTCTTAGTTCTATGACACTGTGGCAATTTGGAAATCAAGAAAGAAAGCTTGAAACCTAAATAGTAAGCATGCAATACTGAAGAAAATAAGGCTTTAAGTGTCAAATACACCGTTCTTAAATCAACTGTTCCATTACTACACTAGATGAAATGCCCCTGATATTGGTAAACTGATGGTGATTTACATTAATAGCTTTACAATGTGTATTTGTCTTCTTTTTAATATTGTAGGTTTCCATTTAATTACGCAGCTGAGAGGCATGCGTGTGGTGCTAGTGCTACTTCCTACACTGCTGCTTGTTATGCTCACGGGGGCTCAGAGAGCTTGCCCAAAGAACTGCAGATGTGATGGCAAAATTGTGTACTGTGAGTCTCATGCTTTTGCAGATATTCCTGAGAACATTTCTGGAGGGTCACAAGGCTTATCATTAAGGTTCAACAGCATTCAGAAACTCAAATCCAATCAGTTTGCCAGCCTTAACCAGCTTATATGGCTTTATCTTGACCATAATTACATTAGCTCAGTGGATGAAGATGCATTTCAAGGCATCCGTAGACTGAAAGAATTAATTCTAAGCTCCAACAAAATTACCTATCTGCACAATAAAACATTTCACCCAGTTCCCAATCTCCGCAGTCTGGACCTCTCCTACAATAAACTTCAGACATTGCAATCTGAACAATTTAAAGGCCTTCGGAAACTCATCATTTTGCACTTGAGATCTAACTCATTAAAGACTGTACCAATCAGAGTTTTTCAAGACTGTCGAAATCTTGACTTTCTGGATTTGGGTTATAATCGTCTTCGAAGCTTGTCACGAAATGCTTTTGCTGGCCTTTTGAAGTTAAAAGAGCTCCATTTGGAGCACAATCAGTTTTCCAAGATCAACTTTGCTCATTTTCCACGTCTATTCAACCTCCGTTCAATTTACTTACAATGGAACAGAATTCGCTCCATTAGCCAAGGCTTGACATGGACTTGGAGTTCCTTACACAACTTGGATTTATCAGGGAATGATATCCAAGGAATTGAACCGGGCACATTTAAATGTTTGCCCAATTTGCAAAAATTGAATTTGGATTCCAACAAGCTTACCAACATCTCACAGGAAACTGTCAATGCATGGATATCATTAATATCCATCACTTTGTCTGGGAATATGTGGGAATGCAGTCGGAGCATCTGTCCTCTATTTTATTGGCTTAAGAATTTCAAAGGAAATAAGGAAAGCACCATGATATGTGCAGGACCTAAGCACATCCAAGGTGAAAAGGTTAGTGATGCAGTGGAAACATATAATATCTGCTCTGAAGTCCAGGTGGTCAACACAGAAAAATCACACCTGGTACCCCAAACTCCCCAGAAGCCTCTGATTATCCCTAAACCTACAACCTTGAAATCTGACCCTAGCCGGTCCACCTTTGAAATGCCAAGCCCTTCCCCGGGGTTTCAGATTCCCGGCACAGAGCAAGAGTATGAGCATGTTTCATTCCATAAAATTATTGCAGGGAGCGTGGCTCTCTTTCTTTCGGTGGCTATGATCCTCTTGGTAATCTATGTGTCTTGGAAACGCTACCCAGCCAGCATGAAACAACTTCAGCAACACTCTCTTATGAAGAGGCGGCGGAAAAAGACCAGAGAGTCTGAGAGACAAATGAATTCCCCTTTACAGGAGTATTATGTGGACTACAAGCCTACAAACTCTGAGTCCATGGATATATCGGTTAATGGATCTGGGCCCTGCACATATACCATCTCTGGCTCCAGGGAATGTGAGGTATGAACCATGATCCTCCTAAAAGCATTTCCACTGCGGGGAAGGAGAGGTAAATGTTTGAAGCTCTAGAGGTGTCTCTAATCACTAGAAAGATTAATGACCCTTTTGCTTTTGGGTTTTGCTCAGTGTGAAAGGTTACTTAATTAAATTACAACCACGAGGAAATTGACTGCTCTTTTTCTTTTCCTTAAATGGTTGAAACTTGAAGGAAGTTCATTCAAGGATGAGATTAAGTTGGAATAAAGCACTATGTTAAAGCATCTGTTTTTTTTTTTTTTTTTTTTAACAGTTTGTGTATAGGGGTTGGACTTACAGACACACATACACACAAACAAAACTCTCTTCATCCTAAAATTTATGTCTGTTTTTTATTGTTTGACTTTGTAATCTAGTAAATGAGGGGCTGGCTTAATTTAAAAACAAAGTAATTTTACCAAAATTCCAGGAGGTAATGAAGATTTAAACCAAAGAGCAATTTACCCAAGGGTTGATTTTATTGTATATTTTTTACTTTTAATTAAAGCATGCAACAGGAATCTCACAGGGATAACTGTTTCTATGTTACTTGCCACTTGGTTATTATACCAGCATAGAGAATGTCAGGCCTGTTGTGTAATTGTATTCAGGCATTTAAAGATGTCTTTTTTTCCTTCTTTCCTTCCTTCCTGCCTTTCTTCCCTCCTTTCTCTTTTCCTTCCTTTCTTTTCTTCCTTACTTCCTCCTTTCCTTTTTTTTTTTTTTAAATTTACTAGAAATAGATCATTTTCAAAGGTTTTTTAAGTTCTGGCTATATGTATGTAATCAGAATGAAAGTTAAATTCCATGTTTTGGCTTTTCCCTGGTAACTAAAATCAGGTCATGATATTGTGGGTGATTTAGCAATAACATAATGACAAGCATAACAGGGACTGTTTGTCAGTGTTGCTGTCATCCCCAAAGACATACTGTGCATTCTTGTTAAACTATTCCAGAACTAAGTGATGCAAATATTTATAAATAAAAAGAGAGAGATTTGGGTTCTGAGTATTTTCCCTTTCTGTAACAATCATCTCAAATGAAGGTATTTCGTGTTATATTATTTTCATGAGAATAAGTTTGGAGTCAGTGTATTTTAAAGATCACAGATAGGAAAGTATTTATGAGAAGAAAAATATTCACAAATTTCCAACTTGTTAATAAGTAATGGTGGATGCAATACAATTAATTAAAAAGTGCAAAGATTGTGACTGCCAAGACCTTGTTACTAGAATATTAGTAAAGAGAGGTAAAGTTCTGACTCTGTGTCATCTTAATATCCAATTTTACATGATTACTTTCTCAAAAGAAAGTTTTAACAAGCATTTGAAGACTTTGCCCTTTTTAATTCTAGTTATGAGTGTTGAAAAATATAATTTGCTCTTTTATGATATATATTCCAAATGTTTCCATAAACCAAAATTGAGAGCTAATGAAAATGTTTTCAGACAAAACACTGAGTTTGAAATTATCTCCAACTCAGTGTAATTTGAAATATTAAGCTATTCTTCACAAAGTTTATTTTCTCCTCTTACATATGATTGTAAATAAGAAAAGTAATCCCTGATAATAAATCCCTAAGAAAAACCTGTATAAGAAATTGTCCTTAAAAATTAAAGAGAATACAAAATTTTACATAAAAATCCAGCAAGTCTTGATGTTTTTATTGCAAGGTAGTATTTATACAATATTTGTGAATATTAGTAAAGAAAGTTCATTCTGTTTTATTCTAGATTTGGCTTCTATTTTGAGATCCTCCTAAAGGCTAGTAATGTTAAAAAAAAAAATGAAAATCCAATTCCATTCTTTCATTTTCTCTTTGAGTTTGTATTAGCATGGTGATTTTTATTTAAAAGAATCACCAGGAAAGATTCTTAAAGAGCTAGCATTTCAAAACAGTGGTTCTAAAACTTTTCCAGAGGTCTTAAATCCCAGAGACTATCCTTTAAAGACCACAGGTATTACCATGATTGAAATGAAATAAAAACATATTTCACTCCACAGAAATGTGTTTTAAAACTCATTTTGATATTATATATGTTCCGTAGACTTGTGTTTATGGTCATGAAATCACGGTGACATTGTTGGGATGGGTGTGGTGTTACAGCAGTAAGTAATGAAAAAATTAACTAAACATTATAATGAAGATGTTCAATTGAAATGGTAGCCCTACTGAAATAGATCAAACTCTCAAAGTAGAAAATGGTAAGCTATACATCTGAGATCATTAACTGCACTTTTGAGTGCACGGCGTTCAATAAAGCTACATTGAAATGAATATTAACTTATTTTGAAACACAAATACACAGAAACAAACAGAGCAACTGCCACTCCTCCTTGCCCAGTTTGTTATAGCTACAAATGGAAATAAGAAATGAGGAAAAGTAGATTCTTAGAAAGTGTTATGAAAATAATAATTTTCAATGAACTTCTATGTCAACCCAGAGTAACATTTATCTTGTTGAGAAAACTTCTCTACAAAATGAAACCGAGAGAGATGTGATTTGCCCAAGTTTATGGCATTTTAGGACAGTGGATGTACCTTAAGTTTAGGTCTGGCAGTGTTTTGACAAACCTCACATAGCAATAGCTTTGAAAAACAGAGATCCCTTAATATTTATGGTATATTTTTTTGAGGTAGGCTTTGTTATTCAAAACATTAAATTACCTAATAAAGCCATAAATATTTAACTAGAAAACTTAGCACTAAATGCTAAAATCTAAGATAGTGCCTTGAAAAAATTTCATTAAATTGAAAATTTTACTTATATAGTTGATGTTACCATCAATTATCATAGTCTAAATATGGTTAAAATATTCATTTTGTCTATTCTCTTTAAGAAGAAAATAAAAATATTAACATTCCTCCTTAGAATAATATCTGTGACCCACTGCACATATGTGGCATATGATTTATAAAGTAAATAATTAAATAATTTTGGTTCTGTTCTTTATAAATTTTAAAGGTCCAAGTACACATTATATGATAAGAATCTGAAGGAGAATATTATAATAATTTAAACAGTTAAACTTTCTTATATCTATAAAATAATAGAGTAGATAGAAATGAACAATTAAAGATATATGGCAAAACTGATAGATTCATCTCAATCATACCTTGAGTGGATCAGTGTGCTTGGTTGAGCTGAATCATTTAATTTGTTCTCAACATGTGTTCAAAGAAGGGAACTTAAAACCAAAAGGATACAGCTTTGTCTAAAGCTTAGTGTCTTTGACAGAGAAAATTGCAGATACTTATTTTTGAAAATAGCTTGTGAAACTTTGGATAGCTTTATTGCATAAAAAGATTACAAAATTATGAAGTTACTTCATTCCACATCCAAAATTTTACTTAAAGGTTATACAAAACAAAATTTTGAATACCTGGTTCTCTTAGGATATGTTTTATCAACAGAAAATAGCAAAGACTTATACAATTCATCATCGTGAATATAAGCCAAGAGAATTTGTCTTTTGAATTAAAATAGCTGAAATTAGTAAAACCTTAACATGAATAAAAGTGGTCTCTAAAGAGTTCTTGCATTTCAGAATGTTTTAAAAGACAAGTAATTGAAATATAAAGTTTAATGATCCCATAATGCTAACAGTGCTGCCGTTAGAAAAATGGCAGTGTAGGTGACATTAGGTATATATTTTACAAATATTTAATATTTTGGTTATACTCTTTAAAATAAAAATTATTGGTTGTCATTTGGGCTTATATTATTTCTTTCACTGCTGTGCAGTGGGTAGTGCAGACCATTTCTAATAATTTATATTTATTGAATGTATTAATCCAGGTCCAAACTACTGATTTAAAGGGGAATATTAACTTCTTTCTTCACTGTAGAAATTGACATTTTGCAGTATATTGAATGAATTTCCAGGAGATAAAATTCGTAATATATTCCAAGAGGATTCTAAGTGAAGCAGGCTCAGTATCACTGAGTTTAATATCCTTTTTACTATGAAGCTATAGAAAACAAAGTTAATTTTGTTGGCTGACTACTACTGTGTCATATTAAAAAGTTGCAATTGAAGCTATACTTTGTATATTTAAAGTCTATGCTTGTGTATGTATGTGTTTGTATTATGTAATTAAGTATATATGCTCAGAGACATAAATAGAGAGCAGGAAATATAAATATATCTTGTCCTTCTGAACACGTGAAATACTAATAACAAAAATTTGGGTCATAATTCCTGGAAATTATTAGTTAGGAAAATATGTCTTAAGATAAATGTCTCATCCTCTCTAAAATTACACATCTTATGTCCAGATATTCTAATATTCTTTTTTGAAAAAACAGAATTTAAACTATACATTATCAATTTTGCTGTGACTTTGGGCTAGTCATTTCATTTCTCTGTGAACCATCACTGAATGAGTGTATTCACCTAGTCTAGTATATCTCAATTCAGATTATTCCTCAGAATAATCAACTTTGTAAAATCTTTGTGATCATTCCCACGCTTACAAGAGCAAGATGGGATGTGGAAGAAAAACTGAGCTATTTATAATCATTGTCAATGAGAAAAGAGAGAACATTTTGAGTTAGCTAAAAAGTGGCATGCTCAGGTGAGCGGTCATGCAATTTCTTTGTGCTTGAAGGGAGCATATATAACACATGTGCACACGTGAGCTCACACACACAAATCTATATGTATTTTAATTTCTTCCAAGTAACCAGTTATTTTGAAAGCATTTAAATATGACTTTAAAAAATATACTCTCTAAATTTGATTTAGCTAAGCATCATTCATGAATACTTTTTAAGTCTGCAAATAATACTGGTGAAGAGTGACAGCTGCCAGGAAGGCCTGACATGACTAATTTAGGAATGGTTTTAAGCTGACAATAAAAGGTTCAATTCTTTTTTTGAGAATTAGAATTGTATTAGCATCTCATGAACAAGGTTTTAATAAATAGTTTCTCTTTAAGAATCCGAGTTGAGAAGTCTGACTCTGGTGTTAGGAATGTATAGCTTTTGATACACCCCAGTATTCTTCAGGGGACTCCAGAATTTTTCTTCTTGTGACTTTCCTATATTCAGCAAAATCTAGTCATCTTAGTTCTCAAGAATTACATTTATAGATAGCTTTATGCTTTGGAAGTTGTTCAGAAATATTAGCATTGGGTACGTGGTGACTCATCAGAACTTTCATGTCTCTAGAGTTTCATGAATCACTAAATCAAAATGAGACCAGACACTCACCAGTATATATCACCAGACACTGATATACACTTTTGAAAGTTTTGAAAAATCACTCTGCCTTTTGATCAGTGGAAAGCATAAAAGAGATGTTGAATATGTTTTAAAAATTAAAAGTGCTTTTTATAGTACCAAAAGAACCATTATTCTTTGGGTCAGCTTAATATAATCTCAATATTCTTAAAATGAAAGAGAAATTGTGAAGGTATTTTTCTCATGCACTCCATAAGCCAGTTAAAATTTAACAGTTAAGGAAGGTTGATATTAATGCACAGTATTTCCTCAATATCAGAATCATTGACTTTTTAATAAACTGCTTTAATATACATGAAACTGCTCGATATGTACAAAGGATATGATTTATATTCCTGCTGAGTAATTTAAAAGTAATGCTTAACCAACCAAGAAAAATTAAGGTTCTTTAAAAGTAAAATATTTGACTTTAAGACAGATTTTACATATTTTAATACTTGTAAGGCTTGAAAATGAAATGATGGCAAAATAATAAACATTAATAAAAGGTTTAAGTAAGAGTGAGAATATAAAAAGTTCTGAAAAAACCCATCTTCAAAAATTATGAACAAGCTTGATGAAAAGGCAAAAGCTAAACAAAACTGATGCCTAGATATCAGATAATGAACACGTGTATAACTAAATAAGATTATGACATTTAGCATTATTGTTTGTTAATGAAAATAATCTTTTAATATTATATAATGTTCTTAAACATAAAGAAAAATAACTTTGACATATAATTGCCTTTCAACAATCATGTGACATTAAATATCCATATATCCCACATATATATATTTCTAAAATACTGAAATGTATATTGCAAACAGATTGCAGATTAATTTATATTATACTTTTGAATCAGCTCCATTCTTTACTAACATGTCCAGTACACCTGAATTGCCTCAAAAATAATTACTTGGAGGAGATATTAAAAAAATATAATGGCATTAACATAATTTTATGTTTCTTTTCTCATTGCCTCAATACATCATGATGGTTTTCTGAATTTTTGGACATCCATAGAGTATGTCTCTCCTTGCCTCAGTCATTTATATATTCACTGAATTCTCAGACTTTAGAATTAGGACTAAAGATGTAATAACTGAACTTAGAGAGAAGGGTAATTTCTTTGGTTTTTCTTTTCTTTTTTTTAAAGTCTTCTAGCATACAAAAAGTAAGGTACAGTAAACAAGTTTGTCACTTTGATTTTAAAAGAGCATTTTAAGATAAAGAAAGTATAACCTCAAAATGAAACTTCCTAAACAAATTTATGATTACCATTCTATCTACTATTTTAGTGGTTAGGATCTTCAAATTTCATTGAATTATAAGAACTAAAAATTGTATTAGTTTTTTACAATATATTTGAATATTTGAAACAGACAAACTAAAATGAGTAGAGATGGATTTGTTTAATAAAACTCACTCTTTTTTTAGAATCTCTGTAACCAAGCAGGGCTTCCCTGGTGACTCAGCTGGTAAAGAATCTGCCTACAGTGTGGGAGACTTGGGTTCAATCACTGGGTTGGGAATATCCCCTGGAGAAGGGAAGAGCTACCCACTCCAGTATTCTGGTCTGGAGAATTCCATGGACTGTACTGTATAGTCCATGGGGTTGCAAAGAGTCAGGCACAACTGAGTGACTTTCACTTTCAGTAACCAAATGTATTCCAAAACAGAAACATGAATTGATTCCATTTTTGAGATCACTTTTACAGTTAGAGCAAAACCATATAGACCCTAATCTTGGTACACCAAAAGATACCAGACAAAGAGGGAAAATTCCTGAAATCGTTTTATGTTGGAAAATCAATGGTACTTAATTAATTTATCATTGTTCAGTGGCCCAGGTGTGTCCAACTCTTTCCGGACTGCAGCACTCCAGGTTTCCCTATCCTTTCACCATCTCCTGGAGTTTGCTTAATTCATATAAACTTTATATTTTCATTTGAAAAGATGACAGTTTCTGTTTTCTGCCTTCTTTTAAAGTTGAATATCATCAGATAAATCTTTGCAATTATATTGATTTTATTAAAACAAACAAGAAAATGTCTTTGGATATAAATTATATGCTTGCTTTTCAATTTCTCCTTCCTCCCTTAAGTCACATTTACTGAAACAATTCTTTTTTTTTTTCATTTTCTGCTGGCTATCTAATTTGCTGTGCTGGGAATTATTAAAAGTTGATTTCTTGTTTCCTTTAACTGACTCCTGTGAAATACATTTACGTGCAAATGAAGCCATGAAAATATTTGTTTATTTCAGCATAAATTTGATCATGATGCATTTCACTGTTATTAAGTATTGGATATTTATTATTTTAAATTAATATCAACCATTGTTAAATATTCCTAATAAGACTAAAAAAAGAAAACAACAGAAATATAAAATAATTATGTACTTCTTTTTTGTTATGGTACCTGTAGATAAAAAATTGTTATTTTCTTCTGTGTTTATAGTTCTGTAAAAGTAATAGCAGAGAGGTCAGCCTTAAAATACTTTAGGTTGATGGTCAAACCACAACATGGACCAAAATTACATTGATCCAGTGGTTAAATCAAGGGGTGAAAAAGAGGTCTCAGAAATTTGGTTTATTTCTATAATATTGGGAAAGCAACTATATATCTGACCTTTCTGTGATATAATTTTTCCATCTATTGAATTGGGACGATGACTTTCCAGCTAACTTGTTGAAGTGATTAATGAGCTTCTATTTGAAAACCACTCTGAACTATTCCATAAAAAATTTTTCAGTGTAAATATAAATGATTATTAGCCATAAGCCTTAGTGTCTACTGAAAAATTTAAAATACAATGTGGCTATATTATTTTCATTGTTATTATTAGTTATAATGATGGTTATAATATAGCCTTATGTAGAAACAAGTGTTGTGGTTATATTTTAATAAAATGAATAATAAACCTGAATTTTCAGTCCCTTGTCTGAGCTTTAATTTAGTTTGGGTACCAAGCATGCTAATATTTAAATAATACTCAGGATTTGTAAATACTGTCTTGACTGAACATTTTTTCACCTTTCAAAGAAAGCAGCATTCATAATTCTTTTCTTAGTATTAACTCTAAAGAAGAAATGGGTTATAGAAACAACTTATAAATTTTCAATCTAATCAGGTATTGCCTGTCAATTCATTTTCATACCAAATAGAGGTAATTTTAATTTCCCCAAAGTTGTTATCAATGACAAGTGGGAATCTTCAAGTAATATGTAGGGTATTCCTTTTGAATAAGGTAATATGTAATTTTATGAACCTGATATTCCTCTAATTGTATACATGTATGTACATATACACACATACATGTTTAATGCTTTGATGTGAATAGTAAGCCTTTATTTCAGTTGAATAAAGTATGAGCTCTTATTTTTGCCAAAATACATGGTTACATAGTTCCTATTATTTATGATATTTTTAAAATGAAAAACATTTGTTTTCACATGAGATATTATTGTGTGCTGTAAATTAAAGGGTACCACTAATCAAAAACTGGTAACCTGCAGACAAAAGAAAAATGTTAACATTACTAGAAAAGACACTAAGATGTTTTCTTTGCGATTGGGAAGGTAGAATTATTTCAAGTTGGAGATTCTCCAATCAATGAACATTTCTTCCAATTATATATTCTAGAATGAGGGAAGTAATCACATAATGGGGTCACAGACCCACTGATCCAACTCTGAAAGGTCTCTGAGCTACAATTCCGTTGCTTTCATGACCCCTACTTTGACTGGAGGATCACAGTGATGTTGGCATCTCCAGGTTGGTGTCCCTTTGGAGTTGACATCCCCAGTAATTCCCAAAAGTCTGATTACTTCACTCTCCCAAATGTACCGTCACCTTGGTAAATAGCTGTATGTACATGTATGTTGAGTCACACTAGACTTCTGTTCACTTGATCTAGTACTCTTCTACTTATACAGACCAAGTAAGAATTTAGTAGACTGCTGGTGTACTTTATTTTCTGAGGACATCATGGTTAAATTGACAATGTCATAGATCTCTTTTGAATCAAACTATACTGATTACTTCTTTGACTCTACAGATCCATGTGGTAGTGCTGCCCATCATGTCTTTGGCACTAGGCCTGTGCCAAATAAGGATGTCATTTTTCACATAACACTGAAGAATATCAGTCTAGTGGTAGCTGTCCCCACTGTAATTCCTGTCCGGGAGTGTAGAGTGACAACAGAGGCATTAATCCTGACTTTCTCAATCTCTTTCCCCACTACAGTCACCAGGCTGTCAATCAGTTTTATCATCTTGGAAAATGGTCCACAGTATTCTAACCAGATTTTCTTTGTTTGAAGAGTTACTGCTTAGACTCTAATCTAGAAACTTAAAAGGAAAGATAATATAAATATTAAGTTCTAGCTTTTTGCAGTTCATAATTATCTGAGCTTTCTATCTCCTCAGAGTGTACCTTTTCTCAGAGTGTAACACATGATTAGAGGATAACTGATGACTTTAGATCAAGATTCCAACTATTTTTCCTTTAATTTTTGAATAACACCTTCGTTGAGAATGTGCATAGGTTTTCTCCAAAACATGAAGATTGGCAAAGATTATTGGCCAAGAAAGAAAATAGCATCTACTCTCTTTCTTATTGCATTTCTTAGTGAAAGTTTATGGCAATATGATGATCAACTGTGTAAACAAATATATATTTTATTAATGTTGTTGAACTATTGCTATTCTATTGATAGTGAACAAAGACAATCCTATTCTGAAACATAAACAAGTATAATTTTGTGGATTAACCTGAAGTATTTTGTTTATTTTTTAATTTTCTAATTATAAATAAATACTTTGTTTAGAAAATGTTGAAAATATGAGATTAGTTATAAAAACAAGCAGAAAGATGATCAAAAAATACCACTATGCAGAGATAATGCTTTAAAAATTCTGCTATATTTACATCTAGTAATATACACAAATATGTGTATGTGAGTATTTATAAAATTAATTTAGCATTGAAAACCATTGTAGAGGTTTATATGCATACTGTTACTTTAAAGTTAACTTTCTGTGATGAATAGAGTCACTTTTTAAAATACTAGTTTTTGAAGTCACATTAATAGCATGTCATATTCTATTTGCACCTTCCTTTAGTTGAACTTTTATGATGCTTTGTTTTACTGTTACTAATATTTCTTCAATAACTTCATTATCTAGATAGATTCCTAGAAGATAAAACACATAGCCAAAAAAATCAAAATATTAAGCTTAGTTCATGTCACCGAATTACTCTCGAAAATATATACTTATTTGTATTACCACATGAATTGCATGAGCTATTTTCCCACTTATATACCAGCGTTATTTATCTTTCCTTTTTTTTCCCTAACAAGTTGACTGTTTTTTAGTGTTTAATATACATGTTTTTGGCTTTAGGCTGTAGAATTTTTTTTTCTGTGTATTTTGTGTTATTGGAGTTCTTATTTTGAAATATGGTATATAAAGAGTCCATGGTGTCGACAATAATACTAGCTTTTGTTATTTTTTGTACTTTGCTTGTATTTTGAGAAAGACCTTTCCACCTTGCAAGGAAACATTTGTTATGTTTTGATCACTCCCTCAATAATTTGATTTTTGTATTTTTTCTTTAGTATAGCTAAAATATCCTTTAGTGAAATATGTGAAACATGGACCTAATTTTTATTTTTTCACTAAAGAATTATAATTTTTTTCAGTGTGTTTTACCATTTTAATGTAAAATTGTCATAATCCACATGAGTTTTTATTTTCTATACTTTTCCCATTGGTTCATTCTCTATTTTATATAAAATCATATTTTTACAGTTTTTAAATATTTCTTTAATAAATGTGTCCTTATTTCAAATATTAAATTCCACATATATTTTTTACTTTGTTTATTTATCAATATCTTCATTTGAAATAAAATTTTGCATCTTTCTCTTTCTGTTTCTTTCTTTTTATTCTAGAGCACACAAACACTATTTTGACTGGGATTTTGTGGATCAATTAATTCATTTGTAAATAACTGAAATATCTAAAGCTGTCAAAAAGAAATGTTATGAAATAAAAATGGCAGAGAGCTCCATTCATGGTTTTTACTTCTTATATCCTCAATAAACATGAGCTGACTTGCTTTTTATTATGATTCTAGTATGTATATAAAACATATATGTGTATATATATATATATATAATATTATTCTATTTTGACCAAATCCTTAATTTGTTAACTTTTTTGGAATTTCTAGCTCAAAAATAATTTTGTAAAGAAAAAAACATGTTAGCTTTATAAGAGTTACATTTCTTCTGACTTATATTTCTATATTGTATTTCCTAAAACTTCTAGAATAATGTTACATGATTATGGTGATCTGTAACAAAGCTCTTTTGTTTCTAACACAGATTGTCTCCTGTATTTTTATACATTTTATCATTCTATTTATTCATTTACTTATTTATTCAACAAAAATGTATTATATACCTTCATTGTTTCTGTTAACATTGGGTTCAGTGCTGTGTTTACAATAGTGGATAACATACTTTGTTTTATGTAAAATTTTATTTATCACATTTTTATACCTAAAACTTCATTTATAAAATACACATTTATTATGATGGACATTAAGTATTACTTAATGACATTTGGGCACTTCATTTTTTCTCTTTTTGTGAGTCCTGTATTTTTCCCACCTTTCAGTTATTGATTATATGAAGTATATATTTTTATTTCCTAATGTTAAAATTTATTTGCCTTTCTGGAATACATTATGATTGTTTTTCACAATATTTTTCCTAGATCAGCCCTCATTCTGTTTGCTTTTATTTTGTCTGAAATTTTAAAATCTCTCTTAATAAGGGAACTCAAAATTATACTCTGTTTATCAGTTGTTACATTTATTATTTATCTTTTCCTCTCTCTGAAATAGTTAAAATAATATGGACATGATCTTTTCCTTTAAATTTACAAAATATTTATCACACACTGCCTTTGTGGTGTATTTTTTGGGTATAGTATTGAGAAAATAGTGTAAATTTTATCCAGATATTTTTTGCCTTTTTGTGTCCTTGAATCAGAATGTTGAAATAGATTTCCTAGAAAAACACCCATTTCATTGAAAATGTAGCATATATAATGATTTATGTGATAATTACATTTTCTTAAACATTTGCTCTAGCCTTGTAGTTGTTTATTCAATCTCTGTGGGCCACTATACTAGAAACTGTAAATGAGGCAGGTGAATTTCTTTGATCTATATTCTGATAATCCAGAATAAAAGTCATTAAAGTATTAAATGTACTCTTTTCTTAAGGTTTAAAATTTCATAATGATGTGTAAAATTTCTCTAGTTGTACTTATTTTTGTATTTTAGTTTTGTTACATTATTCTTATTCATAATTCCTGAAAATTTTCAAATTTTTTGTGTTTTAAAAGAACTTAAGGAGAATTACCTTCAAACCACAGGAAATTATGTCAATGTGCCACTTCCCATGGTATAGTATCACCTATGTCTGAATGAATTCCTCCACCAATACTCCCAGACATTCTAAGTTATTTTACCTTATTGCTATCTTACATCTCACTGCCTTATATAGCCAAATTATTTCTTTGATCTTTAAAAGATTGGCAAGATATTTCTGGAAAGGACCAGATAGTAAATATTTTAGACTTTATGAGCTATATGGTCTGTTACAACTACCTACCCCTGACATTATAGCATGAAGGAAACCATAGAAAATATGTAGAAGAAGAGCACATCTGTGTCCCAATAAAGCCTTATTTGCAAAAGCAGTCAGTGGCTGGGTTTGGTTCAGGTTTTATAGTGTGTTTACTCCTAATGCATGGGTCTTACCACTCAAGAGTGAACAACACAGAATTTTCTCCTAACCTGATACTTTCTTCTACTACTGCCCTATCTTAGTCTTCCCCTTACTAGAGAGTCTGGTCATAAGATTCTACCCCAGAATTCTTCAATCCACTACAATCTGTAATTAAAGCCTATTAAATCATCAAAAGAGGTCTTGCTAAATTTGTCCCTGATTTCATTGTCACTAAATGCTATGCCCTTATTTAAAATTCTTTGCTTCACTGTGACATCTCTGTAATATTCAAAACTGAGTCTTTCCCTCCTTCTTTAAATGTTTTCCTTTCCAGAATTCCATTATCAAACTATTTCCTCTTCATTCCAGCATATTTCTTTTTTGTATCCTTTGTAAGTTCAACTTTCTCTACTTGAATATTATGTTTGCCTTAAGGCTCTTTCCTTGCACCTCCTCTTTTGTCACTATATTCTCCCCAGCTCTCTATCAATGATAGCGTTTACATACACAGCATGCACTATCATTTATTTACTAATAGTAAATGTTACTTCTCTATTGTTTGAACTCTTCCCTGAGTTCTCTATATGTATACCAATTTCCTATTTGACATCTAAATGAAAATATCCAAGAGTACCTTAAGCCCATTTCCAAACCAAATCACGGCCTTTCTTTCTAAGCCTATTTTCCTTCTGGTGGTTCATGTCTTGTCAATGAAGCTATCCATTTCTCTAAGTCAGAATCAGGAATCATCCTTGACTCTGTACACACTCTCACATCCTATAAACAAATTACTTCTTTAGTATCTTTCAAATCCATCCATTCTTCTCTATCTTTATTATTGTCACCTTTTGACCTATTTATTTCTCCCAGGCACAGCTCTTGCTGCATTGGATTTATTCTCTGTATTTACACTGCATACAAGGTGGATCTTTCAACACAAGAGCTTATCCTGATACCATTCTCCTTTATTTAGAGAATTCAGTGGAGTCCTGTTGTTTTTGGATAAAAACTAAGACCCTTATCATGACCTTAAAAATCCTGAATAATCTGATCCTTTCTTCACAGATCTTTCTCATCCATACGCCTCTTGCTCTCAAATCTCCATCCAAGGAAGCCTCCAAATACTATACTGACTTCTTTTTCTTCTCCTTTTACTTGTCATGCCTTGTTTATCCTTTGACAACATTATTGTGTAAGCCAGTCCTAGAATGCTACTCACTCAATTAATTCCAGCTCATCATCTCCTCAGGAAGCCAATGCTAAAATTCTTATATTGTGAAGCCACAAGATTTAATTCTTCATCACCACCACTTCTTTTTAACTGTGATTTGATTAACATCTTCAAGTTCTATTTGAATCTCCCATATCCATGGAAAGGGAACATATGACTGTTTCTGTTTGACCTTATATCTCAATGCCTTATTCCATACTTTGTATAGAAGAGGAATGTCATAAAAGTTTACTGGAAGAATAAATAAGTACATTCCCAAATTTTACTTCTTTTTTTTTTTAATTTTCTTCACTTTATTGTGTTGGTTTTGCCATACATTGACATGAATCCGCCATGGGTATACATATGTTCCCCCTCCGGAACCCCCCTCCCACCTCCCTCTCTATTCCTTCTCCCTGGGTCATCCCGGTGCACCAGCCCCGAGCATCAAACCTGGGCTGGCGATTGACTTCACATATAATAATTAACATGTTTCAATGCCATTCTCCCATATCATCCCACCCCTGCCCTCTTCCACAGAGTCCACGAGACTGTTCTATACATCTGCGTTTCTTTTGCTGTCTCGCATGCAGGGTTCTCGTTACTATCTTTCTAAATTCCATATATATGCGTTAGTATACTGTATTTTTGTTTTTCCTTCTGGCTTATTTATTTTCTGCCTTCAAAAATTGGCTCTCTTCTTCAAAAAGTCTCTATAAAGTTTTGTCTTGAAAATTTAGTAAGTTTCTTTCATTATTTAAAATTCAAACTATATAATATAGATTTGATGTAGCTCATTTTTAATAATTTTTCTAACTGACTTTTTATGAATATATCATCTTATTATGTCTATGTTCAAAAATGACAAAATACATAAGGACAAAAACAAGAAAAATACCTATGTATAACTTAGTTTACTATTTTCCTAGCATTTTTGTAACAAACATAAAGTTAATAAAAGCAAATTGTTTATAATCTGCCAGTTTCATTTACTCTTGTGAGTGTATTAAGCATCCATATACAGCAGAGTTTTAGTTGGTGCATAGTACTATATATTGATTTACTATATGTGTGGGTTATAGTTTTATTCCAATTACCTTTGCAAAATGTTTGGAATAAACAAACTTAAGATGACCACTGTTGAACTTCTATCTTTCTAAATATATTTAATATTTATAATTTTATATTAATATTCCAATCCATCTTATCCAAAATTTTAAAAAAATTTGATCGTGATCTGTTACAATTTAGATCAAAGACATTTTGCTGTATTTTTATTAAGATTCATCATTTTCATTACTAATGATATACTGTAATACCTTATATTTGTTTTACATTTGTATATTTTACTTTCTGTATTTTATGCACACTTGCTTTGCCAATTTTTATTGATTTCTATAGATTTTAAATTAATTTATTCATCTTTTAGCTTTTAAAGATATCACAGATGTTTTGCTCAACAATTTTTATTCATCTTTTAATTATTTTATATGGGATTTTGATTATATAATTAGATAATTAATTTCACATAATTAAGTTTTTTTATGTTTTATTTTGTGGTTTCTGTCTTTATTGTATGGTACAAAAATTATCTCCAGAAATATTAAATAAATATTCGTTTGTGATCCTCTAATAGTTTTATGGTTTTATTTTTTGCATGTAAATCATTAATTCAACTAACTTTTTGTTGTCAGAATATTGCCTAGTTCCACAATCTTATTAGTTATTTACTCATAGTTATTTGATTTGTTAACCTCAAAGCATTAAATACTTATAGATACATATATTAAAATTGTATGCATATATGTTTATGTGTTATATGTATGGATAATTTTTTCACATATATGTTTCTATATTATATAAATATATATATATATTTATATATATTTAAAATATATACTCTTCTATTAACATGCTCTTCTATTAAACTTTTTATTTTCCCCCTACTTGTTATTTAATTTAATCAGTAGAATTATATTTCATTGTTCATATTTTTACAATATTTTGGGTATAATTTTGAGTTTCTATACTTAACTATAAAAGGTACTATATATAGTACCACAAACATTTACATATATAATATACCTTATATATGCATATATATTATATTATTTATAATACACATTTTATTAAATGTGCATGTAGTTCTTTCAACTATCTTGTTTTCTCTTGCCTTTTAACCTCTCCAAAATCATATTCTAAAAATAAATCACTGTTAACACTTCACTCTGTATTTTTCTGGATATTTTCTGTGCATTTATAAATAAATATGTTTTTTTCCTCATATAATAGTATACTACCTGTACTGATCTAAATTCTATTTGTATGCTTTTGGCTTTGCATCTTGTAATATATCTTGGACATTTATCCATGATGGCAAATAAAGATCTACCTCTTTGTTTTTAGTTTACTAAAATGATTCTCTAGTGGTAGACAAGTGAGATGTTTGAAAATATAGAGACAAACTTTAGAATTATTACATCAGTACCCTAATAAAATTTTTTGATACTTTTATTGGAATTGTGTTATTTTTAAGGAATAATTTGGAATGAATTAATAACAAATTTTAAATCTTTCATCTTAGATATGCTAAAGCTCTACTTTTAAACACTAAAATATTCTGCATTTGGAAAAAATTTATATTACATACAGTTGACCTTTGAAGGCAGATTTGAACTGTTTGGGTCCACTTATACATGGATATTTTTCAGTAGCAAATAATACAGTATTACATGGTCCATCGTTGGTTGAATCTGAGGGTGCTGAGGAACTGCAAATACAATAGGCCAACTATAAATTATGAGCAGATTAATCTCTTCATTGTTCAAAGTCAACTGTATTTTACCTTTGTTCCTAATATGTACATAATGAATTTTTCTCTTTTGGTATTTTCTACCTGTTTTTTGCTATCATCCTCCTAATCTTTATTTGTGTGTCTATGTGGGAGTGGGAAGTTATATCTTTTATTTGTCTATTGCAACTAAAAACAACACTATTTGAAATGTTAATTCTAATTGTGTTTAAGTATATTTTCTTTGATTTAATAAATAGGACATTCTTCATTTATCCATTATCTCTTAATTCTCCCAAATGTTAAAATTTGCACCTTTTATTTTAGTTAAATGTCTGAAATGATATTGACCAGTTAGGTTGGTCAACAACTTCCCTCTCTCTCATTTTCACAATAGTTCTGAGGAGGAAAATCATTACTGTGTATGATTTGAGCCAAAATCTATAGTGTTCAAAGTGATAGAGCAGAGTTTATAGTGGATAATAAAACTCTTCTGCATGAAAAGGATGCACTAGGTGGCCTGGAAGCAATTCTCAAATGGGAATGTTTCCACTCGGATGAAGGAGACTTAGGTTGATGAGTGATACCACTTTCTTCCTTAGTATCTTCTATTAGGCTTCTTCTAACACTTGTAGTCTTTTAATTGGAACTGCCATGGGAGCCAAAATAAGCCTGTAAGTTTGGGCCAAAATATTGGGAATCTTCTCTGTTTAAATTTTCATTTATTAAATGAAACCTAGTTGCATTTAATGAAACCTAAGCAAACTCCAGTGTCTTCCAGGGCAAGAGAGGTGATCTGAAGCAATAGTATAAAATATAAGAATTATGATGTAGTGCAACTTTGGAAACCTACAGTGACATGGGCAGACCATGCAGCAGTCTATGTCAACTTGTTTTCTTATCTATAAAATAGTGAGACACAGTTAACAAGTGGGCAAGCTCAGGTAAGTATGTAGATGACTAGAAATAGAAAAGCTTCCCTCCCCCTAAAAAACTTCTCAAGTAGGAAATGATCTAGTAGAAGGTTTTCCAACCTCAGCACTATTGACATTTGGGGTCACATATTTGGTGGTGGCGGATGTGGCTGATCTGACCTGAGCATCATAGAAAACATACCTGACCTGATCCATAGACACGATTAGCAGCACCCACCCTTTTGTTGTGACAACTGACTATGTTTCAAGATATTTTAAATGATCCCCTGGGAAAATGGAAGTAATATTGGCCGTGATTGAAAACCACTGAGGTAGCACATAGAATTTGATCTTGAAGAGATAAGAATACATTTCTATAGCCAAGAAAACATCACTAGTGATCCTCAGACTTCAAAATCTTGATGTCATATGTATGGAACAAGGAGTATTTGAAGCAGAGATGAATAGGTAACTCTAAACTCAGACTCCCATCAAAATTTAGAGATTTCTATGTCAAGCTTTTAACTAACATCAGGTTGTTGTTGATGACAGGAATGAGATGCTTTGTTTTACTATAACTGTTATAGAAGGTTAATGGACTAACAAGTGCCTACAGATAAAAATGTCAGTCCTGTTATAGGAAAGAATAAGAAGAAATGAATGATTTTGCTGCTCCCATGGTAGTAGTGTAGGTCAAGAGAATTTTGCATGTAGAGAGGCAATGCTGGGAAAATGAAGCACATGATAGTTCAAATACTTCTTTCCACAAAGCTCCCGAGTAACTGGGTTTGGGAAACATGAATAGCATCAATTAGGCCTAACAATATTTAATGCATAAATCAGTGAATTTAAAACTATGACTTTGTTTGACTATTATATATACGGAAAGGGTAAAAACCATAATAAAAGACTTTCTATTCTCACTTCAAAGTTGGAAGACCTGCAAAGCAAGAGTCAGGGGGGAAGCTGAAAAGCGAATAAAAGGTTTTGAACACACCAAATGAAAATGTGTAGAAGAAACTAGCCTCAGGAAAAGCTTGAAGCTGGCAGAGGCATTTTTGTAATTTTCTATACTCTCTAAGAAGATAGTTTTTCAGAAGACTTACCCTATTAGAGGAAGCAATTTTCACGGATGGTAGAATTTCTCCCTATTAAATGGGAGGGGTATGGTTAAACTCTTGATGAAAGATTTCTTCCAATTGAGTTTGAGGATCACAAGTTATGAAATCTCAACACATGCCACAGACTTACTGGTACCATGGAGAGGCTGAAATTAAAAAGACTACTTTTTTTTTTCTCCCATAGGAGCACTTTGGAGTCAAAAGTACCTAGGATCTAATACTAATCCAGCCATGTTTTTAGCTCTGGAATCATGGGCAGACTTTGAAGCCTAAGTCAACTTGTTTTCTTATCTATGAAATACCTTATAAGCTTATATAAAGAAGTCACATTGTAAAAAACATAACATAATCTCTGACACAAAGTGAGTGTCCTTAATAAATGGTAGCTATTGTTGTGATATTAGTATTATGCATGCAATATCCTCCCTCTTTATTAAGATGTCATTAATATTTGGTTATGTCTATTACTGTTATCAACTATTTAAGCATATTAAGGAATATGTGATGGCATTTTGGAATAAGCCATTACATAAGACAAAATGATTATATATATATATATATATATATATATGTAATTTCTCTATATTCACATGCATAATTCCATATAAATCCATATTTATACACATATATGCATGCATATATACATACACGTATATATATATATGTATACACAGGGAGAGAAACAGAGAAGGGAATAGAGTGTGTGCGTGTGTGTGTGTGTGTGAGAGAGTATATGAATGTGGATATATTTCTGGGATTAAAATATTTTGTCTTCCTGAATTTTGAAGCTGTATGAAAGTGTGACATAAGGGTCCTTTGGAGGAAGATGTTGAGTATAGGCTCTGAAAAAAATTTTCAAAACTTCTGTTGTTACTTATAGGAAATCTGCAGTGATAAATGCTTATATTATAAAAGAAGAAAGGTCTCATGTGAATATCCTTCTACTTTAATAAACTAGAAAAAAAAGCAAATTAAACTTAAAGTAAGAAGTAATAATTAGTGAAGTTAGAAGGTAAAAGTTATCAAATAAAAAAGTCTAAAATAATAAGAGAAATTATTCTTTAAGAAAAATAATACAGTTGATTAAACTCTAACTGATCTGCCAAAAAAAAAAAACAAATATGAATATCAGTATCAGGAATGAGAGAGGTTGGATCATACCAGTTTCCAAATATATTAAAAGCAAAGTAACAAAATATTACAAACTTCTTTTTGTAAATTAATTTGATAACTTAGACATAACTAAAAAATTCATCAAAAAACAAAAGATACTGAAGATACTGACAAAGTTTACTGAAGAAGATAACCTGAATATCCTTGTGTCTATTAACTAAATAAAATAAGTGCCACAAATGAAACTCCAGGTGTCAGTGGCATTACTGATACATTGTATCATTCATTGAAAAAAGAAATATACAAACTGAAGAGGATTGAAGAGAAAATTAAAGAGAAAACATTTCAACTCATTCAGTAAAATCATCACTACAGTGGTACCAGAAGCAGACAAACAAATTACAAGAAAAGAAAACTACAGTCAAATACATTTAACAAATATATGTCTAAAAGTTCTACACATACCTTAAAATTTATAATCGTGACCAAGCAGGGCTTATCCCAGGAATTCAAGAGCACTTTTGGTATAGTGCATGCATGCTCAGTTTCTCAATTATGTCTGATTCTTTGTGATCCCATGAACTCAAGCCTGCCAGTCTCCTCTGTCCATGGAATTTTTCAGGCAAGAATACTACAGTGGGTTGACATTTCCTTCTCAAGTGGGGCTTCCCAACTCAGAGATCGAACACATGTCTTCTGCGCCTCCTGCATTGGCACGTGGATATTTACCACTGTGCCACCTGGTATAGTATTCTATTATCAATCAATATAATTTATGATGTGATATAATTATCATATAATTGTCTAAGTACATATGGATAAAGCATTTGACAATATGCAACATACATTTCTAGTAAAAACTCAGCAAACTAGGAAGAGAAGGGAACTGCCTCATCCAGATAAAGATCATTAGAAAATAATAATATGACTTTCACCATAATATCAAGAATAAGACAAAAGTGTTTGCTTTCACCTTCTAGATGTGTGCTTTCACATCTGTTCATGATGTGAAAATTTTAGAAAATAGGCAGAAATCAGAGATTAAATTCATCCAGATAGGAGAGAAAAATATAAAACTATATTCAGAAAACAGACCATCTAAATAGAAAATCAAAGGGGAGCTATGAAACAGCAACAGAAAACTCCCAGAATAAGTAAATTTATCATGATTACAGTGTGCCATAATATTATACAAGAGATCGATTTACTTCTATATTAATAATAAATAAAAATTTAAATAAAAAACAATGTTATTTATGATAATTTCAAAATATGAATTACTTAAGAAATAAATCTGAAATAAAACACCCAAGATTTGATCTGCACTCTGTAAACTACAAAATATTGCTGAGAGAAATTAAAGAATACATAAATAATCAGTGAGGTAGATCTTCTTCATGAATCAGAAGACTATATATTATTATAATGTCAGTTGTCCCCAGATTGATTTAAAGATTCAATATAATTACAAACAATATCACATCAGACTTATTTTTGTGGAAAATGCCACATTAACACTGAAGCTTGGAGAATCCCATGGACAGAAGAGACTGGTGGGTCATAGTCCATGGAGTTGCAGAGTCAGCTATGACTGAGCAACTAACTAAATTTCATTCTAAAATGTGAAAGACCTAGAATAATCAAATAAAATTTATAAAGGAAGAGCAAGTTGGAGGGAAAATTACTTTATCTTAGGACTTTTAAAGCATTAGCATTCTATACAGTGTAGAATTGACATGAAGACAGACAAACAATCAATGAGACAGAATAAAGTTCAGAAGGTAAACCCATACTTATATGGACAACTGATTTTTTGTAAAGATGCAAAGGCAGTACAAGGGAGAAATCATTGTCTTGTCAACAAATGGTGTTTAATATCCATATGAAGAAAACAAAATAACAAAGCTCATCATACCTAATATCAATTTAACAAGAAACCTAAATCTATAAGCTTCCTGGAGTAAAATGTAAGATAAAATTTTTTGTTTTTTAAGATATGATAACAAAAGTATGATCCATAAAACAAAATAAATTTTAAAAATTTGCTCTTGGAAAAACACAGTTAAAGGGATTAAAAATATGAGCCACAGACAGAGAAATGGCTAAAATACAAATGATAGGTCATACCAAATGGTGACAAACATTTGGAAGAACTAGAATGTTCATTCAATTCTGGTGAGAATGTAAAATGGTAAAATCATTTTGGAAAACAATTTTAGCAGATTCTTAAAATGTTAAATATGATCATAGCCATGTGACTTAATACTTCTACTACAAAATTTCTTTATATTTAATCAGAGATATGAAAGCTCATGCTTATACAAAGGCTTGTACATGAATGAACATAGAAGCTATATTTGTAATATCCAATAACTAGAAATCACCCTGATGCCCATCAACGGGTTAACAGGTGAGCAGATTGTGTTTTATCCATACAAAAGGACACTACCCAGAAATAAAAATAGACACAGCAATGATATGCATCATAGAAGAATCTCAGTATTTATGCTGAGTGCTAGAAGCCAAGCAAAAGAGAGAATGTTACACATGATTCCATTTGTGTAGCTCTCCAGAGAACACTAACTAATAAATAATGATAAAGAAAAAATCAGTGGTTTCCTGGAGATGGAGAGAATTATTGGTAAGAAGGCTAAAAAAGGGCACACAGAAATTTCTGGAAGTGATGAATACGCTCACGGTCTTGCTTGTGCTGATGGTCTTATCAGTGTATTTAAATTCCAAAACTCATTAAATTGTATATTCTACATATGTGCATTCTCTCTCTATATATATAGCATGTTAATTTTACTCTGTAAAACTGTTAAAAAATAATGCCAACACTGTCTTGAAGGACACTGGACCATGCAAAATAAAAAGAAGTGGGAAAAAACAGTGTATAAATCTGGGAATTTTTCTGTGAAAAATTCTGAAGAGTAGAGAAGCAGTAATGGGAAAAGGAAGCTTCACTTTTAATTATTTGCTGATCTCCTTCCCTGATGTTTCCCAAAACTCGGCCAAGAGCATAATTTATGTATCTAAATGTTGGGAAACTGGGGATCTGGGGAACACTGCACAAATCATTGTCCATCGCCTCCCACTGTGTAAAAGAACCACTGACAGCAGTGAGAAAGATCAAGAAAAGATCTGGTAATAGAGATCTAGGGAGAGATTGCCCGGTAACAAAAAAAATCAAAAGCAAACCAAATCCAAACAAATGAGTTTGTTACATGAACTTCTGCCTCCAAATTTTGTGTTTATTTTTCCTTTTCTAGATTCTCTACATTCATAGACAAAACTTGTCAGGTGTTTTGTAGTAACACTTGCTTTTAGTTAGAAATTCTCTAACATGCTAAGAAAATGTTGTGCTTTCAGTTTATAAAGGGTTTATAGAAAATGCATATTGAAGTTTAATGTAGAAGTAAGCCATGTCTATGGAAATAATTGCTATTAACTTATTACTAAAGTTGATTTATTTTGTGAGACTTCCTAATTTTCAACCATCATCACTTTACTACTTGAAATTCTATTTTATCATAGAATATCACGATAATATATTGTTGAAATAAATTGGTTATAAAATATTAAGTATTAGGTATCTATACCTGTAAAAAATTAATTGGTACATTTTTCAATTTGCCTTTTTATTAGCAGAATTAAACTCAGTTTGTTAAAAAAAATTGTGAAGATTTCTGTAGTTTCATTATCATGCAGTAGTTCAAGTACATAAAAATGGATATGTATTTCATTTATGTTATATTTCAAATTCTTGGGATCTTGGATTCTGGGTCTTTTACAGAACATATATTTCTTAACTCATTTTTGTATATCTTTATTTTTAAGAATTTATTGAAAAGTCTTCATGAAATAGTTTCAAAAATTTATACTTTTTAGAAAGTAATTTCTAAGAGATACTCAAGTTTTTTTGCAAAGTAGTAGAAATAAGATACTTTAAATATTAAATTTAAAAAGCCTTTCAATTTATAGTTTTATTAGTAACTTATTGTTTTGGTCTTCACTCCTTTCTTAAATACACATATTTAATGCATATATCTCTGATCTTGATTTTAAGATATTTGCATAATTATTTATTATACTTAAAAATGGTCCTCTGATTTTTATTATTGATACATTGAATATTTTTCTGTTTAATTGTTATTAATTTGTACCTTTCCCTAAATATATTTTTATCATTTGTATTACTAAGTATGGTTTACTTTTTTTAATTTTGTTTTTATTTGATAATGAAAGAATTTAACCCATGACATTTGATCACAGTAGAGTTTTGGCTTCCTTCCATGAGCCCTGATGGGTATGGTTCTGATTGTTCATAATTTTTAAACAGATGTTAATTACTGTTTTGCTGTCAATTTTCAGCCTAGTCTAGTTAAAAAGAATGCTATATCTTGGTTTTTGAATTGCTTTTTTTGGGAGACATTTGAAATAATTATAATTTTTTTAAAAATTTTATTGCTTTATTTTTACTTTATAAAACAAACTTAGATGTTTCTATGTTGACCAGTTCACACAATATTTCAAGTATTTTAGTCCCTGGGCATGAAAATATATTGTTTCTTTCTGTGGCATAACAGTAAATATATAAACCATCTTAATGATTTTAAGCTGTTTAATTTCTTGCCTATCTATTGATCTCTCAAAACTGAGAGCTAAATGTAAATTTCATGAAATTTTCCACACTTAGTTTTATAGTGACTCCTTAAATCTCAATTATTTATTTTTTAGTATAAATAGGTTGATGTTTATACATTGTTATTCTCTACTATTTCCACAGAGAATGTTTCAGGAGTTTTTACATCCTTTAGTAATAGTACAATTAGTACAATCTTTTTGTTCAGAAAGATTATTTTCACCTAAGTTCTCTAAAATTTTGTAATCTTGCATTTAAAATTTTTTTCTGATATACTTTTTGCGTATTAATGTATAGGTTCTATACATGTCATATGTTATTTTTAAGTATGAATTTTGTTTTTTCAATTTTAGAGATGACTCTTGTAAAGTAGTTTTAGATGAAATTTAAATTTTTCCTTAGGTCTACTTGAAATAATTCTTATGTGTAATTGATACATTCTTTACATTTTATAATATGATTGCACATCTTTTAATTTTACACTTTCTCATCTTTATTATCTTCAAAAGGTATATACCATTCTTCATAATTCAAATGGGTGTCTTCATTTTTTCATTCTTTAAAATTTTTAAATTTCTGGTTCCACTAATTATCTGAAAAATGAAAAACTGTATAAAATTTTATGCCCACTCTCTGAGACAAAGAATTTAACATTCTTTTTCTCTTTCCCTTTTCATCAACAATATATTCTTATCATTATTTTAGATCTAACTTTATTACTATTACAAGGAATCTCCACAGTGTTTTCCAGTACAGTGACTGCACCAATGTACATTCCTACCCAAAATATTCCCTTTTCTCCAAATCCTCACCAAAATTTGTTGTTTGTGGCCTTTTTAATGATTGTAAATTTGATAGGTGTAAGGTGACATGTCATTGTGATTTTGATTTGCAATTATCTGATTGTTAGCAATGTTGAGAATCCTTTCATGTGCCTGTTGGCCATCTGTATGTCTTCTTTGCAAGATGTCTATCTAGATCTTCTATATATTTTAATCAAGTTGTTTTTTTTGACATTGATTTGTATGTGATATTTACTTATTTTGGATCTTAACCTGTTTGTGTCATATTATTTTCAGATATTTTTTCCCATGCAGTGGGTGGTCTTTTTATTTTACTAGTTGTCTCCTTTGCTATGTAAAAATTTATGTTTTACATTATAAATTACATTAAAATTAGGTTCCAGGCATTTATTCTTGCTTTTATTTCCTTTACATTAGGAGACAGTAACAAAGAAAAATATTGCTGAACTATATGTCAAAGTATTATCTCTATGTTTTCTTGCAGGAGTCTTATGGCTTATGGTCTTATAGTTAGGTCTTTAACCCACTTTGAGTTTATTTTTCTGTGTGATATGGGAATATAGTCTACCTTCATTCTCTTGCATGTAGTAGTCCAGTTTTCCCAGCACCACTTATTGAAGAGACTGTCTTCAATAAGTATATTCTTGTCTTCTTTGTCATAGAATAATAGGCCATAAGTTTGTGAGCTTATTTCTGGGCTCTCTACTCTGTTCCATTGACTATGTTTCTGTTTTTGTGCAATATTGTTTTGATGACTGTAGTTTTGTAGTGCTGTTTGAAGTCAGGGAGTGCCTCGAGTTTTTTTTTTTTTTCAAGATCACTTTGGATATTTGAGGTATTTTGTGTTTCAATATATATTTTAGGGTTATTTGTTCTAGTTCAGGGACAACAATGGGCATTTTGATAAGGATTGCATTGAATCTGTATATTGCTTTGTGTATTATGGGCATTTTAACAATATTAATTTATCCAGTTAATGAATGCTATTACAGTTTTATATTTTTCAGTGTATAAACCATTCACTTCCTTGGTTGTTTATTCGTAGATGTATTAAGGAAACACTAGTATTCTATTAAGGAAAACTAGTGTTTCCTTAATATAGTGTCATGGCATGAAAATAGTGATTGTTTTAATTCTTTCCTTCCAATCTGGATGCCTTTTATTTTTGTCAGGTCTGACCATTGTGGCTAGGACTTCCAAAACTATGTTATAGAATTGGCAAGAGTAGGGATTCTTGTCTTGTTCCTGATTTTAGAGGAAAAGCTTTCAGCTTTCCACTATTGAGTATAATGCAGGCTATGGGTTTGTCATAAATAACCTTTTTAATAAGAAGACATGTTCCCTCTATATTCACTTCAATGAATGTTTTTAACATGAATGAATGTTGAATTTTGTCAAATGCTTTTTCTGCATCTATTGAGATGATCTTTATTCTTCCTTTAGTTTTCTTTTATTTCCCTACTAGTAATAGGCCTGTTCATATTCCTATTCCCTTGTAATTCAGTCTTGAAGATTTGGATGAATCTAGAAATTTTCTGTAGGTTGTCCAATATATTGGCATTTAACTTCATAATATTATTTTATGATTTTTTTCTATTTCTGATATCGGATGTTATTGCTCCTCTTTCATTTTGTTTATTTATGCTCTCTCTTTCTTTTTCTTAATAAGCCTGGTTAAAGGCTTATTAATTTTGTGTATCCATTCAAATCACCAGTTCTTAGTTTTATTGATCTATTACTTTGTGGCTTTTTTTCTGTCTCTTTTATTTATTTCTGATACTTAATGATTTTCTTCCTTCTGATAAATGTGGGCTTTGCTTATTCTTCTTTTTCAAATTTCTTTAGATAGGAGTTTAAGTTGTTCAGCTGATATTTTTCTTGCTTCCTAGGGTAGCTTTATATTGCTTGTATTCCCTCTTGGATGCTTTCCTTTTGGTGAAATTGCTGCATCCCATAGATTTTTGGAAAATTGTGTTTTTGTTTTCATTTGCCTCAAGGTATTTTATTATTTCCTTTTTGATTTCTTCATGATCTGCTGTGTTTCAGTGGCATGCTGTTTGGTCTACAAGTGTTTGCATTTGTCCCATTTTTCTTCTTATAATTGAATTTTAGTTTCATGCTGCTGTGATTGCAAAAGATGCTTGATAGAATTTTTATCCTTCTAAATTGTTGAAAATTGTTTTGTGGTCTAGCATAAAGAACATTTATCGTGCACTAAAAAAAAAAAAAAAATGGTATATCACTGGCTTTGGATGGACTATGCTATGCTAAGTCATTCAGTGGTGTCTGACTCTTTGCAACCCTATGGACTGTAACCTGCCAGGCTCCTCTGTTTATGGGGATTCTCCAGGCAAGAATACTGGAGTGGATTGCCATGCCCTCCTCCAGGGTATCCTCCTAACCCAGGGATCAAACTCAGGTCTGTCACATTTCAGGCATATTCTTTACTATCTGAGCCACCAGAGAAGCCCAGACTATCACATCTGTTAAATCCAGCTGATCTAAACTATCATATAAGAATATATTTCTCACTGATTTTCTGTTTGAATAATTTTTCTTTGATGTAAGCAGATTGTTAAAGTCCTCCACTATTATTGTGTCATTGTCTATTTTCCCCTTTATGTATGTTAACATATGCTTTATATATTTAATTGCTACTATATTAGTTGCATTTATTTTAGCAAGTGTTATATCTTCTACTTGTACTGAAATATACTCACATAAGAAGGCATACTTAATAAATGCAATGTGTTTTGACTCCTTCACTGACTTTTTCCCTATCTCTCTTCCTGTGCCCTAGCACACAATAATGTTGAAATTTAGGACAATTAGTAATCTCTCAAGGGGCTCTAATTACCCAAATTTAAAAAAAAATGTTTCATGCCTTTACCTTTAAATCAAAGGTTAGTGAGGAAAGCATGTTGAAGGCCAAGTTAGGACAAAATATAGGCCTCTTTAAATACAAACAAAAAGTTCTTGAAGGAATTAAAAGTGCTACTCTTGTAAACACACAAATGATAAGAAAAGAACGTGAAACAGCCTTATTGCTTATATGGAGAAAGTGCTCTGCAGAGAAGATCAAATCAGCAACAATTACCCTTTAAGCTAAAGCCTGTCTGTTCCAGAGAAAGGCTCTAATTCTATTCAATTCTATGGAGGCTGGGGGAGGTAAGGAAGCTACAGTAAAAAGTCTGAAGTTAGCAGAGGTTGATTCACGAGGTTTAAGGAAAAAAGCCATCTGTATAACATGAAAGTGCAAGGGGAAGCAGTAAAGGCTGATGCAAAAACTGCAGCAAGTTTATACAAAAGATCTAGACAAAATGAATAATAAAATTCCCTACCCTAGACAACATATTTTCCAGCATGGATTAGGCAACTTATATTGGAAGAAGATGCCTTCTAGGTCTTTCAAAGCTAGAGAGAAGAAGTTATTGCTTGACTAGAAAATTTCAAAGTACAGGTTGATTCTTTTGTCAGGGGCTAATGCAGCTGGTGACTTTAAATTGAACCCAATATGCATTTAACCATTTCAAAAATTATAGAGCCTTTACAAAATATGTTAAATTGACTCAGCCTGTACTCTGTAAGTTAAACAACAAACTCTGGATGATAGCACATTTATTTACAACACAGTATACAAATATTTAAACCCACTCTTGAGACCTGCTACTTGATTCCTCCTGTCAAAATGTGACTACTCATTTACCAAACATCTGGTCACCTAAGACCTCTTTTGGATATGTGCAATGAGAATGATGCTATTTTTATGTCTGCTAACATAACATTCATTTTGTAGTTCTTGGATCAAAGAGTAATTTTGACTTTCAAGTCTTTTTGTTAAATAATTATACATTTCTTAGCTGCCATAGATAAACTGACCTTGGCTTCATTTCAGTTCAGTTCAATCGCTCAGTCATGTCCAACTCTTTGCAACCCCATGGACTGCAGCATGCCAGGCTTCCCTGTCCATCACCAGCTCCCAGGAGCTTGGCTTAGACCTGTGCAAAGTCAGTCTACAAGCTTTTTGAAAGCTTGTCACCATTCTAGATGCCATGGAGATCTTTCTGATTCATGGGTAGAAGTTAATATATCAACATTTAGTGGAGTTTAAAAGTAGTTGATTCCAACTCTCATGAATTGCTCAAATTTTCAGTGGAGAAAGTAACCGCGGATGTGGTAGAAATAGTAAAAGAACTAGAATTAGAAATAGAACCTAAAAACATAACTGAATTGATGCAGTCTTGTGATAAAACATGAAAGGATGGGGATTTATTTCTTACAGATGAGTAAAGAGAGTAGACTCTTGAGATAGAATCTACCACTAGTGAAAATGCTTTAAGAATTGATTAAATGGCAAGAAAGGACTTAGAATATGATAATAACATACTCAATAAAATAACAATTATCTTTTATTTTGAAAAGAAAAAATATGTTAGGTAAAAATGCTACCTAAGGGCATTGCATGCTCAGAGAAATCATTAGTGGAAAGAATGGTCAGTCATGTAGCAAACTTATTCCTTAAGAAATTGCCATCATGTAGCAAACTTATTTTTTATTTTAAGAAATTACCGCAGACACAGTCTTTAATGGATTGTCTTTTATGCACTCTGTTCAGTCAGCAGCTATCAACATCAGGGGAAAATCCCCACAAGCAAAAGGATTTGTAAAACAAATATCCTCCCATTGCAAATAAATAAATTTAAGAAAATAAGAAAAAAAGAATTGCTGAAGGTTCAGCTGATGGTTAGCTTTGTTTAGCAAGAAAGTTGTTTTTTTTTTTAATTATAGTTGTGCCTTCTTTTTCTTTAGATGTAATGCTATTGCACACCTAAAAGACTACAGTATAGTGTAAACATATCCTTTATATGTGCTGGGAAACCAAATAATTTGTGTGACTCACTTTATTGCCATATTCACTTTATTAGAGTGATCTGGAACTGAATCCCTGATATCATGTAGGTATGCTTGTATTAATACTTTGCAGCAAGACAGTATATTTGCAATGGTAGTAGGGTTCTTTACCACTAGTGCCATCTGGGAAGCCCTATTTTGCTTTATCTCTTGTCAAATAGACTCAGTCTTAAAACAATTGCTTATAGGACAAACAGGTAAAAGTGGTATATTCTGGATCTTTCTATATATGGATGTGTCTCTCTGTGTTCTCCATACTTATAATCTAGCTAGACTGAGCCTAAAGTTATTTTGGAGCACATGCTGCTGTATTTCTGATATTTAGGATTGAATATAAGAAATATGTTGAGAACTATAAATGAAACTTGGGTGGTCAATTCTCTGTGGTGCATGCAGTTTCTGTATGTTTGAAAATAATGGTTGACAACAAGAAAGGGATTAAACTTTTGCCTATTTTCAGGGACCGTTATTTCACCATAGTATGTGTATCTGTTCCTTATAGCAATGTCTCAGTCGGAATGTATTTTTCTAATTATTGGGAAGGGTCATTCAGTATCTGTAGAAAGATTAGCTTTCTGTCTTAGTTTTCAGTCCTATTTTAATAGTCCTCATGTTATATCTATATACAAAGTAAAGATGAGTTGGGAGAGAGTGCCACCATGGGAGCATGCATACTGGGACCATGATGTTGAGGTCAGAGAATATAAATGAGAATCTACAGCCTGTACGTCATTTTATATTTATGAAAAAAGAATGTATGTGATTTTTGTATCTGAAAATATAATAGTTAACTATTATTAGTTCTCTTAAATTGAGTAGGCTAAACCCACCAGATTTTAAAAGAAATTGATTAAATACATCTATTGTAATATGGATTTCCTTGGTGGCTCAGATGGTAAATAATCTGCCTGCAATGCAGAAGACATAGGAGATGCAGGTTCAGCCCCTAGGTTGGGAAGATCCTCTGGAGAAGGGAATAACTACTGACTCCAGTATTCTTGCTTGGAGAATTCCATGTAGAGGAGCCTGGTGGGCTATAGTCCACGGGGTCCCAAAGAGTTGGACATAACTGAAGGACTAACTATAATAGAGACAAAATATATCTTTATCTTTGTATGTCAATTGAATAATTTCAATAGCATTTCTCAAAATATGAACACATTTAAAACTCAAGAAGTGTGTCCTCTTGCAAGGGGCTTGTTACTTCCACTATACAAATGTCTATCTCCTATCATACTTTAAATCTGCTTGACATATTATACTGATAATACTAAGGAAGGTAAATGATGAGAAGCCTATGTGAGAGTCATTAACAGTTAGAAATCTAGTATAGGTTTTGCCATCTAGTTCAATACAGCTACAACTCTTGCATTGCTATAAGTGGTAATTATTGTTTTTGTTTTGTTTTATTTTAATACTAAATTTTTTAGGTATCTTTCAAGACTATGATAATTATTCTTCAGGCTCTGTAGACCATGATTTTGAAATAATGAAGACTTGTAAAGATGCATGCTGTTCTAAATGTTGAATGCTTCCTATTACAGGATTGTTTAAAATAGTTTATTTCTGTGAACTAGCTATTCTTGGTTCTTTGACTTGTTGACTTGTGCAATCATAAATAGAGTTTATGTTATAGATAGTTGCTAAATATCTTGAGTATCATTCCCTAGTTCTCCATATCATAGTAAAAGTAAACTTCTAAGACTGGTAAATTGTAGATAAATTGCAGTTCTGTGTAAATGTAAACCTGAAGGACCACCTGTGGATATAACTCATGTGTTATCTGTAAAGGGTAATATTTGCACAGGTTCAGACAGATTATAATATTATGCACTAGAGGCAATTTGAAGAGACCAGAAGTAAACATCATATAGCAGTACTGAAAAATCAAGATATATAGAGACCATTTGACCATTGTTACAGTCCCTGGTGGCTCAAAAGGTAGTGAATCTGCCTGCATTGCAGGAGACTCAGGTTCAGTCCTTGGGTTGGGAATACCCCTTGGAGAAGGAAATGGCAACCAGCTCCAATATTCTTGCCTGGAGAATTCCATGGACAGAGAGGAGCTTGACAGGCTACAGTCCATGGGGACTTGTAAAGAGTCGAACACAGCTGAGTGATTTTTTCACTTCACTTCGCTTCACATGTATTAATATTACTAATATGTATATCTGTTAGATATACTAGTATACTTTGGGTAATATTTTATAACATTTTTTGAAGTCACAAATAGGTTTGGATTATTAAAGCCCTTTGTGCCTGTATCAAACATATAAGTGTGTTGTGTAAGATTAATTCCAGTACTAGGTTCAAACATGGCAAAGACAATAAGTGATGTATAAGAAGAGAGGTTGCAAAGAAGTTTATTAATTCCATAGATTGATTCATATTTGTTTTGTACTTGTACTAAAGAGGAGCTAATTATTTTCCTTGATAGATCTGAAAATGTCATTTTAAGATTCCTCTAAATTTTCAACATTCTGCTCTTTCCACTTAATTTAAAAATTTTCATTATTTAAATGGTATTCACACAGTTCTTCAATGTGTTGTAAATTATTTGTGAAAACAGAAATATTTAGCTATTTAATGTTTCATTCTTACTGCATGATATGTTATCTCTCATGTCTCTTTCCATTCCAATGAAAGCAAAACTTTCAGAATATAAATCTGTCATTTTTAGAGGCTTATCACAGGAGTTGGAAATGGGTATTATCATCTCTTTGGTGTTATTTACTTCTTCATCTCAGTGGACTAATTTAAAAGTATACATAGGCTAATGATCAATCATGCCATATATGTAAACTTTAAAATAGCTTTTTAACTTGCTAAGTAATATCTCTTTTTTCATAAAAAGTATGCAATTATATGTAGTTATAGTGGTTTTATCCTTGTAACCTATAATCCAAAGTATTATACCATGTCCTTTATTAAGGTTAAACACAAAATAAATATAGTCTCTTACACAAATATCTGTAAAGGGTAATTTTATTGCTAGAAGATTTCATTTTTTTTTTTAAGACAGGAAATATCCTCCATCCTGTCCACCTCTCTTTCTCTAAAGAGGAAGAGAAAGGACACAATAATCAATATTTCACTTGTTTCCAACATCCATTAATTCATGTATTTTTAATTTCTATGAGAATAACTGCCATTACTATTTTTTCTGATGAAGCTGTTGTACTGAGTTGGGAGGAAATATATATTCCAATTAATGTGAAGCAATAGCTAATTAAAATAGTCTTCATGACTTTTTTTGGAAGTGATAACTTTGTAACAATATCAGAATATTTATTGTGCTCAGATAAAGTGTAATAGAAGTTTCAAATTTATTTTAAAAATGCAGTCTTTTCTTTGAGGAAGTACAAGAATGAAGTTGACAATCCTCATTTTTGTTGAGTGCCTTCAGGGCTGTCTTCTCAACAAATCTTGCATCACACTCCTGATATGAAAATCTCCTTGACTTCTTTTCTCTTCCTGATAACATCCAAACTCTTAACCTCTTTATAATCTTTATGACCTGATTTCAAATCTTCTATTTGAATTAAAATTCTGTTAATTCCCATTATACAGTGTTTTTTTTTTTTACCCCAGCAGGAGCCCTTTGGTTCACAACTATAAAGAAACATCACATTTTTCTCTCAGTGTCAGTTGTTATTTGCACTGTTTTATCTACTTCGAAAACCACCCTAATTTAAGATCCAGTTCAAATAATGATACACTCTCAAGCTTTGCATACTCTCTCTTTCTCCCAAATTTACATTATGTGACCCACTTTAAGAAAAACAAAGCAAAACTTCTTGTTTACATACCATACTCCACATATGAATTTAAGCTTCTGTATTGTATTTATCTTTAATATTTAGAAATCTTTTAAATTGTCTGACACATAAAATATTCTCAAAAATAAATTTTAAAAGTAAACATAGTCTGAAGAACACATAAATATTGTGAATAACTGAATGAGCAGAAATCAATTGTGAAACTTAATATAATCCTACTTGAGATTTTGACTCATTGAGAATTTTTGTTTTTAACCTGAGTTTTCCTCATCTTTCTGTAATTATTCTATGCCTAGATATTCCTCAGTGTTCCCTATTGATAAACATGCCATTGATTTCCATTTGTTCTTGGGTAAATTCAAGTTATGATAATTTAAACCAATAATTTCAAGATTGATCTTAATTAACTGTTAAAACACTAAAGGAAGAGTGAGTCTGCCAATACAAAGAAAAAACTGAGAATATGTTTTTCAACTGTGTGTGTATGTTAGTCACTCAGTCGTGTCTGACTCTTTGCAGCCCCATGGACTGTAGTTCGCCAGGCTCCTCTATCCTTGGAATTCTCCAGGCAAGAATACTGGAGTGGGTTGCCATTCCCTTCTCCAGGGATCTTCCCAACCCAGGGATCAAACCTGTGGCTTCTGCATTGAAGGCAATTTCTTCACCATCTGAGCCATGAGGGAGGCCCACCATTTAACTTTTTAGCATTTGCATTTAATCAAATCAACTAATTTTAAAATTAGAGTTATACTTTCTAGCATCAAGATTATTTTGCGGATGTCTAAAATGCGTTTCTATATGGGAAAACGGCATTGAAACATGCAAATTATCATATGTGAAATCAGTCGCCAGCCCAGGTTTGATGCTTAATGTATGGTGCTCAGGGCTGGTGCACCAGGATGACCCAGAGAGAGGGAATCGAGAGGGAGGTGGGAGCGGGGTTCTGGAAGGGGAACACATAGCAGATTCATATCAATGTATGCCAAAACCAACACGATAATGTAAAAAAATAGTAATAATAATCATAAAGAAAAAGAAAAAAGAAAATAAATAAATAAAATGTGTTTCTATTTAAAATAGTAAAATATATAAGTTTAAGAAAACTTTATTTAAATTCTAAAGGCTCTCTGCAGTGTTCTTGACCTTGAGAAAGAGATTCTTAAGAGACAACTGTAAATTTAAGAAAAAACCCTCATATTCTACATCAGTCTTGAATCCATGGCCCCTTTGCCATTTCATGTCAGACTTGAGACACAAAGACATCCCTTCAGACACAGAAAACTAACCTGTCCAAAATATATGAATGATTCATGATCTAACACAGTACAAGCTATCACAAAGGAACAGACCACTTAAATGTGCTAGAGAAAATAATACATATTGAAAATACCAGAAAAAAAATGTCATTGGGCTATAAAAAATAACTCAATCTTTCTGCCCAAGGAATCTCCTCTTGCTAACTGAAGTGCTCGGTTACCCAATAGCCAAAACACCTAACTCGGACATTGCCTACTGCCTACTTGCGGATGCCACTACTTGCTTTTTAAAATGTGTGTGCCTAGGCACTCTTCAGTTATACACAAATCTATCAAATAAATGCAACCCAACTGTATTTCACTATGCTATGGTTTAGCGGTAACGCAACAACACATACTGTTTTTATTAGGCAAACCTAAGACTGACTTACAATGATGTAAAAACAAAGGAAAACCTTACTTTGAAGTATTTTTAAAAGGTCTATATAAAATAGATAAAATCTCTGCCTTATAACAATCAATACATTCAAGCTATTGTTAAAGATACTTACCATCTCGTCTGTACAGATGGTCAGCTTGCTTCATCAACCAAAAATAATGTTACTAAATGTTTTTTGGTAGATAACTCTTTTTTTTCACACCAATAACTTTCAGGAAAAGAGCTGTCCCAGAAATCTACCCCCAACGTTTTTGCAGTTCACTCATTTAGATTTCAATTCACATTCAAGGTAATTTTTGTTCTCTAGCTGCATAGAGCTTTTCACCAAAGAGGAATTTTCATTCAAGTCTTCTTTCTCAGACTTTGACATCCTCTGTTATCTACTCATGTATCACCCATTTGAATTAAAAAATGTTCTTATGGAATCTTCCAGATTTTACCCAAGACACAGAATCCACTTATCAAATATAAATGATTAGATGATAGATAGATTTGCAGATATGCATTGTAACTTGGAATCTCATGCATTTAACCCAATAAATTGAAATTTTAGATTAGATAAAATATCTTGAGAGGTGGAACAAATTTTATTCTTCATGAGTTAATACTAATTCATTCTATTAAATTCCAAATAAATAAATGAATAGTAAATTTTTAAAACCTGATTTTGAAAGTGATACATACAGTTACTAGCATTAAATTATAGAAGGATGAAAGATATTTTCCCATGTCATCTTACATCTAAAAATACACCAGTCAACACATTATAAAATGATTTTAAATTTCTTTTGAATTTGTCATATAATTATTATCTTTTTCTGTGGATCAATACCTCTCTGGAATCTTTGTCAAGTTTTATTCTCTAATATTTTCAAATAGAATGAAAAGTTAATTACAAGTCCTATTTGTCTTTCAGAAATATTTCTGTGGGATTTTTATATTCAAAAATATATTGTTATCCAGTAATTTATATTTCATTTTTTTTTCTTTTTTTTCCTTTTCATTTACTTCATGAAGTCTCAAAAATCTCATGTGGCATATTTGATTTACAATCCAATACCTTGTAGGAAATCGAATGAGAAATAAAGGTTCCTCTCTTCCCTCACAGTTGGAATAAAGATTGGCCAAATTGTATTGGAAAAAAGCACCAGCAACTTCAAACTTGTGAAAATCAGCTATCATAGTTCATAACATGCTTCCCCCATCCATTATCATCTTTATATTGAAGTCACTAATTCAAACTCAGGAAAAGTTTAGCTACCCATTGTTTTGAAACACAATATTTCATTTGGTATTTTAGAACATTTATTCATTATTTTCATACAGCTGGTTAGAAATTAGTTATATGCTAGTCTTACATCCTAAAAATTGCAACCAAACATTCAATCTAGGAATTTTGAGAGAAACAATGTATTTCATGCTTATTGTCAGGTTCCAAAATAAATAGAAGAAATAAAATCAACCTCCACCCTCTTGTTTTGTTACACTGTAAGCTTGCTATATGAAACAGGTTAACCTGGAAAAGTTGCTCTTATCCTTTGAATATTCATACTGTTTTGGAAAAGGGGCTTTCAAATTTATTAATATATTTAAAGAATTTCCTAGAAATGATGCCTGAGACAAATACCACACACTTCCAAAACAAACAAAAACCAATTTTACAAGCTTCAATTGAAAAGCAAAGAACATGGAAGGAGAAACTAAGGGTGACTCCTAGGGCATGAAAAGCTGGGTGGTGGGATCTCTACACTTGACCTTTGTCTCTCCCTTCATCTTAAACCTGGATGATAAACAGGCTCCACTAGCTAGAGAACCACAACTCTAGTTTAATTTTTGTCAAGCTTCTATAGTGGGTCATCTAGACGAAAGTGGAAAACACCTACTCTCATCTGCCTAGTTCTCTAATGTGCAAAGAGGAGGGACCCTAATGTATTGCCTTGCTAAAGTCAAGTATTGTTCATGGTTAAGTAGGCAGGTTCAGGAACCAGATCGCTACATTTAAATCTCAGCTCTGCTTTATCCTAGGCAGGTTACTTCGCTTCTCTGATTTCATTTTTTCTTCTGTAAAATGGAGACAATACTAGACCCATGCATCACAGAGATGTAAAGAGAATTAGGTGAGCTCACATACACGGAACAGGGCTTGTCACAGAGAATGTGCTCTAATGTTAATTAACATTCATATTGCTTTTTCCTGAAGGGTGCCTGTAAGTCGGCAGTGAATTAATACTCTTAGTGGTAAGAGTTGACATTCTCTAGGCAGAGACCAAATAGGTAGACGGCTAATAATGTGCTTTCATATAGATTATATCTGAAATATCAAACATCAACTCCAGGCCCTTTCAGATGTGGCAGCTTGGGGTGTGTTTAGTGATTCAGTGACTCTATGTTGCATTTGGATGTGGACTTGAACTGCGAAGAAAAAAAAATGAGTGAAAAACCTGCCTGAAGAACTCTTGCAGCCTGTCTAGCTCTGGCTCTCTCTTTCTCTTTGTCTGTGTCTCTATCTTTCTGTCTCTGGCTCTGCTCTGTCTCCCCACTCTTCCCCCTGCAAAACAGCAAGTTTTGAGTTTCAGAATGTTGGAGAGTGATGCTGAATGACTCATATGGGTTATTCTTTTTGTAAATTGTGAGCTTTTATGCCTACACTTCCTTTTTACCCCCTGCTGCTGGCAGTGCTTAATTTGCCTGCTTTATTAATAGTGGCTGTATGGAGTAGACAGAAAAAGATCTATCCAAGAATTGAAATGATGCATTAGTTGATTTGCCTGGGCCTGTTTGCCTTCAAGATAGTGAATTGTACAAGTGTCCAGTGAGCAGTCAGACATTAACCCTGGGTGAGGTGACTATTCATTTGTCATGACCTGTGTTCTTATTTCTTTGCATCTGCAGTTGCTAACATATTAAAATATAAAGAACACACTATCTGCTGGAAAAATAGGACAAGAATTTTAGCACAAAGCACCTCTAAGGAAGAATGAGCACCTTCTGAATTATCTGAAAATAATCCACTGCCAGGAAATAGTGTGGAGATCTTTTGCAAATGCTCTGCTTCTCTTCTCTTGTGTGGTTCTTTTCACTTGATAATTTCCTCTTGAAAGTAGAAATCCACTAACATCAACTTCATTAATCAGGTAAAATTTGCTAAGGTTGATAATCAGAGGCAATTCAGTGTAAACAAAAAAGCATGGGCCCAGGCAGACCCCATTTATCCTTTACAGCAAATTCCAACATTGTTTCTCCATGCGCTCTAACTCTGGGAAGTTCACTCCTCTTATCTGGATGATGGTGAATCACCATTACAGGCCAAATTAAGCTGAGGGTAAAGGGCGCAATGAGATCCTAGACAGGAAAACTTTGTGTCATAAGCAAGGTATTATTTGAAATGCTTCTTTCCCCATAGACATTTAGCTTCTTCCTATTTCTGTATTATTCGAGTAACAGGTAGCTTACAGTCTTTGTGAGAAGATGAAGTGTACACTGACTCTAAAGGGTATGAGGATCCATGCACATGAAAGTGAGGGGTCAGGAAATGGCATGAAGGAATGGCAAGATCCCTCCACTAACCCTGAGACCCACTGTGCCTCCAAATAACTTACAGGGCAGTACTGCACTGTGTACTTCCAACAGGTCACGTCATTTTCACAATCAAAGTCACCTTCTGTTACCGATCTTTGTTTATAAGTCTGCAGAGATTAGTATCCTGCTAAGGTGGCACTCTCCAGCAAACTCTGAGGAGTTGCTTTTTGAAACCTTCAGTGCTTCTACAAAGTATACTGCCTATTTGATCTTTTCTTTTTGTCAGATATATTTTGTCATCAGAAAATATTCATTTCAGGAGTATCTCACTTCTTACACAGTTTTTAATGGGTGATAGCAAGCCCATTAAAAGATTCTCACACTCACTTTCATATTTAAAAAAATCAGACACTGACATTAATGAAAAGGTCAATAAGAAAACAAAATAGTTTAAGAGACAGAAAACTCGTTATGGAAAAATAAATACTAAATTACATAAAAATTTTTCACCATAAGGGACCGATCAAGACTAGCTTTTTTTTCCTTTAAGAAAAGATAAAAACTGTAAACTTATATATGGTGATTATAACAGACAGTGTCTTCACATCAGAGACTACTTACAGGCCTCTAGAAGTAAGTGCTTCTGAAATGACATAAACAAATACAAGTGCATTTTCTCTAATTGAATATCTTGAAACTCAGATTGTTTTCCAGGAAAATAATTAGTGCATGCAATGAAGTATCACCTCACATCTGTCAAAAAGGCCATGATTAAAAAACCTACAAACACTAAATGCTAGAGAAGCTGTGGAGAAAAGGGAACCCTCCTACACTGTTGGTGGGAATGTAAATTGCTCTAGTCAATGTGGAGAGCAGTATGGAGGTCCCTTAAAAAACTAAAAAGAAAGCCACCTATATGATCCAGAAATCCTACTATTGGGCATATATCCAGAAAAAAACATAACTCAAAAAAACACAGGTACCGCAATGTTCATTGCAACATTATTTACAACCATCAGGACATGAAAAAACCTAAATGTCCCTTGACAGATGAATGGATAAAGAAGATGTGGTACATATATAGAATGGGATATTGCTTGACAATAAAAAGGACAAAATTGAGACATTTGCAGAAATGTGGATAGACTTACAGTCATTCATGCAGAGTAAAGTAAGTCAGAAAAAATAAAATGAATATTGTATATTAACACATTTATGTGGAATCTAAAAAAAAAAAGGTATACAGATGAACCTATTTGCAAGGCAGGAATAGAGACATGGATGTAGAGAATGGGCATGTGAACAGCGGGTTGGTGAAGAGGAGGGTGGGGTGAATTGAGAGAGTCGCATTGACAACATACTTTCATTTTAGTTCAGTTCAGATGCTCAATCATGCCCGACTCTTTGCGACACAGTGGAATGCAACACGCCAGGCCTCCCTGTCCGTCATGTCATCAACTTCCTGATTTTACTCAAATCACATCCATTGAGTCGGTGATGCCATCCAACCATCTTATCCTCTGTCGTCCCCTTCTCCTCACACCTTCAATCTTTCCAAATATCAGGGTCTTCTCAAATGAGTCAATTCATCACGTCAAGTGTCCAAAGTACTGGAGTTTCAGCTTCAGTGTCAGTCCTTCCAATGAATATGCAAGACCAGTTTCCTTTAGGATGGGTTGATTGGATCTCCTTGCAGTCCAAGGGACTCTCAAGAGTCTTCTCCAACACCACCGAACAAAAGCATCAACTCTTCAGTGCCCAGCTTTCTTTATAGTCCAAATTTCACATCCATATGTGACTACTGGAAAAACCATAGCTTTGACTAGAAGGATCTTTGTTGGCAAAGTAATGTCTCTGCTTTTTAATAAGCTGTCTATGTTGGTGATAGCTTTTCTTCCAAAGAGCAAGTGTCTTTTAATTTCATGGGTTCAGTCACCACCTGCAGTCGTTTTGCAGCCCCCAAAAATAAAGTCTATCACTGTTTCTATTGTTTCCTTGTGCATTTGCCATGAAGTAATGGGACAAACAGAGGAGGCAATGACACCCCATTCCAATACTCATGCCTGAAAAATCCCACGGATGGAGGAACCTGGTAGGCTGCAGCCCATGGGATCCCAAAGAATCGGACATGACTGAGCGACTTCACTTTCCCTTTTCACTTTCATGCATTGGAGAAAGAAATGGCAACCCTCTCCAGGATTCTCACTTGGAGAATCCCAGGGATGGTGGATCCTGGTGGGCTGCCATCTATGGGGTCACACAGTTGGACACGACTGCAGTGACTTAGCAGCAGCAGCAGAAATGGAACAAAATGTCTTGATCTTAGTTTTCTGAATGTTGAGTTTTAAGCCAGCTTTTTCACTCTCCCCTTTCACTTTCATCAAGAGGCTCTTTAGTTCTTCTTCGAATTCTGCCATGAGGGTGGTATCATCTGCATATCTGAGGTTATTCATATTTATCCTGGCAATCTTGATTCTAGCTGTGCTTCATCCAGTCCAGCATTTCTCATGATGTACTCTGCATACAAGTTAAATAAGCAGGGTGATAATATACAGCTTTAACGTGTTCCTTTCCCAATTTGGAACCAGTATGTTGTTCCATGTCCAGTTCTAACTGTTGCTTCTTGACTTGCATACATATTTCTCAGGAGGCAGGTCAGGTGTTCTGGTACTCCCATCTCTTGAAAAATTTTCGTTTGCTGTGACCCACACAGTCAAATCCTTTGGCGTAATCAGTAAAGCAGAAGTAGATGCTTTTCTGGAACTCTCTTGCTTTTCTTATAATCCAACAGATGCTGGCAATTTCATCTCTTGTTCTTCTGGCTTTTCTAATTCCAGGTTGAACATCTGGAAGTTCATGGTTCACACACTGTTGAAGCCTGGCTTGGAGAATTTTGAGCATTCCTTTGCTAGCATGTGAGATGAGTGCAACTGTGTGGTAGTTGGACATTCTTTGGCATTATCTTTCTTTGGGAGTGGAGTGAACACTTACCTTTTCCTGTCGTGTGGCCCCTGCTGAGTTTTCCAAATTTGCTGACATATTGAGTGCAGCACTTTCACAGCATCACCCTTTAGGATTTGAAATAGCTCAACTGAAATTCCATCATCTCCACTAGCTTTTTCATAGTGATGCTTCCTAAGGCCCACTTGACTTCACATTCCAGGAGGTCTGGCTCTAGATAAGTGATCACACCATCATGATTATCTGGATCATGAAGATCTTTTATCCATAGTTCTGTGTATTCTTGCCACTTCTTCATATCTTCTGCTTCTGTTAGGTCCATAACATTTCGGTCCTTTATTGTGCCCACTTTGCATGAAATGTTCCATTGGTATCTCTAATTTTCTTGAAGAGATCTCTAGTCTTTCCTATTCTATTGTTTTCTTCTATGTCTTTGCATTGATCACTGAGGAAGGCTTTCTTATCTCTCCTTGCTATTGTTTGTAACTCTGCATTCAAATGGGTATATCTTTCCTTTTCTCCTATGTCTTTTGCTTCTCTTCTTTTCATAGATATTTGTAAGGCGTTCTCAAACAACCATTTTGCATTTCTTTTTCTTGAGGGTGGTCTTAATCACTACCTTTTGTACAATTTCACAAACCTCTGTCCATAGTTCTTTAGGAACTCTGTCTATCAGATCTAACCCCTAAAATCTATTTGTTACTTCCACTGTATAATCGAAATGAATTTGGTAATAAGGAGTTCATGATCTGAGCCACAGTCAGCTCCTGGTCTTATTTTTGTTTACTGTATAGAGCTTCTCCATCTTTAGCTGTAAAGCATACAATCAGTCTGATTTCAGTATTGACCACCTGGTGATGTCCATGTGTAGATTCTTCTCTTGTGTTGTATAGGTCTTCATAGAACAGTTCAACTTCAGCTTCTTCAGCATTATTGGTTTTGGCATAGACATGGAGTATTGTAATATTGAATGGTTTTCCCTAGAACCAAACAGAAATCATTCTATTGTTTTTGAGACTGCATCCAAGTACTGTATTTTGGACTCTTTTGTTGAATGTAATGACTACTCCATTTCTTCTAAGGGATTCTTGCCCACATTAGTAGATATAATGGTCATTTCAGTTATATTCACCCATTCCACTCTATTTTAGTTCCCTGATTCCTACAATTTTGATGTTCACTATTGCCATCTCCTATTTGACCACTTCCAATTTGCCTTGATTCATGGACCTAACATTCGAGGTTCCTATGCCACATTGCTCTTTGCAACATTGGACTTAATTTCCATCACCAATAATATCAAGGGACTGATCCAGACTTTCCCTTGAGTGTTCAAGAATCTCTGCTAGAGGCATGGGTCAGAGGTGTCCTGCTGCAAACAACGGGCACTGAGTGTAGCAGTGCATGCAGGGGACCTTTTGAAGGAGGAGGCTATCTTCATTACCTCCACCATAGTTTGGCCTCAGGTCAAACAGCAGGGAGGGAACAGAGCTCCACCCTTCAAAAGAAAATTGGATTAAAATTTTACTGAGTAACACCCCACCTATCAGACCAAAACTCAACTTCCCCCTCAGTCAGTCTCTCCCATCAAGAAGCCTTCCATAAACTTCTTATCCTTCTCCATCAGAGGGCAGACAGACTGAAAACAATAGTCACACAAAACTAACCAATCTGATCACACAGACCACAGCCTTGTCTAACTCAATGAAATATGAGCTATGCTGTGTAGGGCCACCCAAGAAGGACAGGTCATGGTGGAGAGTTCTGACAAAACATGGTCCATTGGAGAAGGGAATGTCAAACCACTTCAGCATTCTTGCCTTGAGAACCTCATGAACAGTATGAAAAGGCAAAATGATAGGACACTGAAAGATGAACTCCCCAGGTCGGTAGGTGCCCAATATATTATTGGAGTTAAGTGGAGAAATAACTCCAGAAAGAATTAAGAGATGGAGTCAAAGAAAAAATCGATACCCAGTTGTGTTGTGACTGAATGATGGAATTAAAGTCTGTTAATATACATTACCATATAAAATAGCTAGTTAGTGGCCAGTGTTTATGTAGAGACAAATACCTATTGATCAATGGGGTGTGGGAAGTTTCTAAGTACTGAACTAATTGCTTGCAGAAACAAAATTTATCTCCTTAAGGAATCCAGAAAAAAATAAAATATTTAAAATACTAGCCACTTACCTAGGACATTTTGTCTTTCCATACATAAAGTTTTCTAAGTAACCTATAAGAAACCCAGCAATTTAGAAAGGACTGAAGAGTAAGGCATGGATAAAGGCCATAACAGTTCATCTTGAAAATATTGAAAACTAGGTTTGTGTTGAATGACAAATAATATTTGCATAGATGTAAAGATAAAGTTTCACTTAAAAACAAAACTTTTGTCTTTAATTACATTTTGAACTAACAATGACAAAGAGATTCCTTTCCATGAATAACATTTGGAGTTGTATGCTTCCATTACCTTTACACAAGTCCTGACCAATTTTGTCAACATGTAAGATTGAAAAGAAGATACAATTTTAGAGAAGCAAGTAGTAGTGGGGATACCAGTGTTTTATAAGTCTGCTCAAAATAGATGTTAACATAATTTACCTTGAAGTTTAGAGTCTACATTTCCTTGAAGAAGACAATGAACATCTGTGAGCCTAATTCCCTCATTCTTAGGGTAAAGTAACAGTATCAGCTTCATGTGGTTCTTGAGCAAGCATGAAAACAACACATTTAAAACACTGTATGACATTGATATGAATCTCAAAATAAATCATTTTTAAAAAGGATGATAATGAGAACATACTATTCGATTTGTACTTATGGAAAAGTTTGAAATAAAGTTAATTAGTAAAAGTCAGTATTGATCAACAGGGAAATACAAAAGATTATTTTTTGTGTGTAATAAAACCTTAAACAAAATAGAAAAGAAAGATAATATGTAGACCATTATGATGGAAAATGTTATTTCATTAAATAGGAAGAGTAGGTCTACAAATGATATCATCAAAGATAAGATATCAAAAACCTTAAATAAAAGAGAGGAAAAGAATATGAACAGGAAATCAATAAAGAAAATAATATAAAATGTCCAATATATGAGAAAAGTAAAATTTGCTCAGTCGACTCCAAGGACTGTAGTCCATGGAATTCTCCAGGCCAACATACTTGAGTGGGTAGCCTTTCCCTTCTCCAGGGGATCTTTCCGACCTAGGGATTGGATCCTGGTCTCCTGCATTGCAGGCGGATTTTTACCAGCCGAAGCTCAAGGGAATATCCCCAATTTACACAAAAATAAAATATATGTAAATTACACTAAAAGTAATTATCCTCTTTTGCTCATCAGATTGACAATATTGTCAGTATATTTAAAAAATTACTAGATACTGGTGTTGATGGAGAATGGATAAAACTTTCTAGAAGATAATTTAGAAATATGTATCAAAAGGCTTTAAAAAATGCATATCAGTTAACCTATAAAGCATACACTTGAGAAACTTGTCTAAAGAAACAGACATTCATCTTTGCCTTGTAAACAAAACAAAACAAAATCTAAAAAGTGAAAAAAAAATTTATAATGTTAGTGTATATTCCTTAAATAAAATACAATGTATTGTTGGTTCAAAATAGAAAACATATTTGTGAAAAGCAATTTAGGCATTGTTCACTATGATACTAACCTATGATATCTAGCAATATGCAATGGGCTACAAAAATAATGCAGGCTACCTCTTTAAAGCTTGAATTTTTAATGGGATTAATGTATTCTCCTGAATTAAGCTAAATTAATTACTTAAGAATGAACTGAATTATCAAACCAATACTATCTGTGCTTCTTCATATGCATGGATTACAGTTACTTTCTCTACAACATACAATTGGTGTTTTAGGGAAACAATATTTTCTCTTCTTTTACATATTTTAGAAGAAAATGTTTTCTCATCAAATACATCTTCTCTCTTGGTCACAAATTTTTCTTAATGTTTATATGTCTGTCTTTCACACAACCAGTTGTTTGCAGCATAGTCACCTCTTCCTTTCCTCAGCTTACTCTCGACACAAAATGGAATTTGGGCTTTTGGATACCAGCTGCCTGCCAGTCAACAATGATATTTTGAAAGCCTTAACTACATTCAAATTACAAAGATTTATGTTGATTATTTGAAGTCTTTATCATACTATAACCTTATTATTTTACAAAAAGCACATATAAAAGAATTACTGATCATTACAAGTAACATAATTGAATGAAAGGTGATCATCCCTACAACTGCAAAAAAACAGATCATTTTGACCCTTAATCATAAATATATTGGATTTAAATAAATCAATATGGCTCAAATATCAAATATAAGTAACAAAACTAGTAGTTTATGATTTTCTGTTTTTTACAAATTTGGTTACCCAATTACTATAATCATTTGACTTTTAAATATTTGTTGTTGCTGTTGTTGTTCAGTTGCCCAGTTGTATGCTACTGTTTGTGACCCCATAGACTGCAGCACGCCATGCCTCTCTGTCCCTTATCAACTCTCAAAGTTTACCCAAGTTCATATCCATTGCATCAGTGATGCCATCAGCCATCTCATCCTCTGATGCTGTCTTCTCCTTTTGCCTTCAACCTTTCCCAGGATCAGGGACTTTACCAATGAGTCAGCTGTTTGCATCAGATGACCAAAATACTGGAGTTTCATCAGTCCTTCCAATGACTATTCAGGGTGGATTTCCCTTAAGATTGACTGGCTTGATCTCCTTGCTGTCCAAGGGACTCTCAGGAGTCTTCTCCAGAACCACGTTTCAAAGGCATCAATTCTTCAGCACTCTACCTTCTTTCCAGTCCAACTCTCACTCTCCTTACCATGCATGACCACTGGGAAAATCACGGCCTTGACTATATGGGTCTTTGTTGGCGGAGTAATGTCTCTGCTTTTCAACATACTGTCTAGGTTTGCCATAGCTTTCCTGCCAAGAAACAAATGTCTTCTGATTTCATGGCTGCAGTCACCATCCACAGCGATTTTAGAGCCCAAGAAGAGAAAATATGTCACTACTTCCACCTTTTTTCCCTCTCTATTAGCCATGAAATAATGGGGTCAGATGACATGATCTTTGTTATATATATATATTTAGTTTTAAGCTGGCTCTTTCACTCTCCTTCACACTCAGTAAGAGGTTCTTTAGTTCTTCTTTGATTTCTGCCATCTTAAATACTTACTGTCTTGTTTTAATTTTGACTTTTTAAGGAGGGGTTTAAACCAAGTCTAACTGGCATATTAATTTTATTCCAATCTTAATTTTGACATTGTCATAGAAGTTCACCCTTACTGAGAAGTTTCCACTGATATAGGCTTCTGTAACTATTATATATACCCTGAATCATGTAAGGGTTGGGAGTTAGGTTCTGTCAGAAAGTCACAAATATGATTAAGTCAACAAAGCAGGAGATGGGACTGCCAATTTGTAAAAAATCTTCAGTTCAGTTCTGTCGCTCAGTCATGTCCAACTCCTTGTGACCCCATGGACTGCAGCATGCCAGGCTTCCTTCTTCATCACCAACTCCCAAAGCTTGCTCAAAACACATGTCCATCGAATTGGTGATGCCATCCAACCATCTCATCCTCTGTTGGTCCCTTCTCTTCTCTCCTTCAATCTTTCCCAGCATCAGGGTCTTTTCCAATGAGTCACTTCTGTGTACCAGGTGGACAAAATATTGGAGTTTCAGCTTATGTAAGAAAACAGTGGCAGCCCCAGAGAAATAACTCAAGATCTACTCAATATCTTTACTTTTCTGTTTCTCATGTGCTTCCTCATTCTTTTGCTCTCTCTTCTTCTCTCTTTCCATCCCTTTCTTTGTCAGCCTGTCCATTCACACATGTTAATTTTTTGAACCAGTTTAACAAAATGTTTTTTCTCAGAAAATTAAAAGCACATACATACACATACTTCAAGTGTAAATTTCATGACTGATATTTTCCTACATCACAGATTCAAAAATCACAAACAAATAATTATTTCAATGTAATACCCATGAGGAATGATAAAACCAGAACAAAACAGACAAATTCACTCGGTTTGCATTGTAAGCAAAGAAAGTGACCATGAATACTCTAAATTACCAGGACTAATTGAGTAAGTGGTTATTTATAATAATGATATGCAAGCAGATTTGGCCTGACTATTGCAGTACTTAGAATTCTACCTGCCAAAGAAAGAGGAGAAAAAGCACAATAGAAGGAAATATCTTTTTCATTTCTTTATTAGTGTCACATACACTGGCTCCAATAAAGCTTTCAGGCAGATGTTTTGGCTTAAATACCCCTGGCAGTGACTTTATTGAAAATCAACACAAATCATGGTCAACTATCAGTTTTTACTCCCCAAAGAAACAATTATGTCAAAGTGACAGCTCAGGGCCTCATGAGGTGAAAACCAAAGCTCAGAGTCTATGAGGGGAAGGTGCTCTCTGTCACAGTTGTCAAGCTGCAATAGGGTCAATAGTCCTTTCTTTATTTGATTTTACTTGTACATCAGTCCCACTCATTTCTAGAAAGGAAAAAAAAAAAAGGCTAATAGAGTTATCAGGTGAGCACTGTGCATAAAATCAATCCAATTAGCCTGAAGGGAAAGCAAAATTCTTATGTCTGAGTGATGTTTATTTGTGCATATGTGTTTGATTTTACATGCTTTCTTATGATAACAATAACCATATTTATCCTAAACTTCCTCTTTATGAATCCCTGGATAAATATTTGTTTCAAATCTTAGAAGAATAATTCATATTCTAAAATGATTATCCAATGTTTTAATATTTTATAATCTTGAGCCATTTTAAAATTGTATTTACATTGTTGATCCCTTGACTCCTTTAACAATTCAGAAAAGTGGATAGGGAAGGTAAGTTTATATGTAAATATCACTGCAAAATCAGTTTTGACTTGACAGAGAGGATAGATGGTATGTGTATGGAAGTATGTCTGTGTGTGTGTTTGTGTGTGTCTAAGAGGAAAAAAAACAGTAGCCTGATACAGTAATAGAGTTCACATTACTATTAATATATGATCAATTTGTTATCTACTCTAGGCTGTCCTCTATTTCAAATTAATCACTGCTTATGTCTATTTGGTACTTTGAATTAGAGATAATAATAAGTTCTAATATCACAATTAGTTTGATAACAAGTGATACGGGCTTGTTTGTGATCAAAACATGGTAAATTTGGTTTAGTAATAGATATACCTGAAATGCATGTGTTTTTAATTCATTTATTTAATCCTTCATTCATTTCATTCATCAACCACATAATTTTCCACAAACGTCACCTTGAGCAATACTGAAGTGGTTAGGTATTTGAACATACTTCCTGCTTCACATCTTTACACTGAGTTATTTTGAGTAAGTGGTTGACCCCCTTGTTATAAGTTTTTTTTTATTTGCCAGATGATTGTGATAGCCCCTACACCATTGAACTGTTGAGAGGATTATATGCTGTAATAATGTAGCATTACTACTGAGTGCCAGCTATATTCCAGGCACAGATTTAAGCAATAAAGAGTTAGGAAAATAAACAAAGCCCCACTTTTTCAGAATCTCCTACATTATAGGGGAGAGTATGACAATAAAAAAGAACACATACAGTCAAACCACATTATTTACAATAGTTATGTTTTATAATGTTGCCATGAACACTGAATTAACACATACTAAACCATTACTCTTAGGGGAAATACAGTGTAGGTTCCTGTGAGCCTCTGGTCATAAGAATTTGTAGACTGAACAATATATAACCTTCTTTTATATGTGTTTCTGCTTAAAGACACCTTGTTTAATAGATTCTGTTGATTCACTGACATTGAGCTTACAGCCAAAAGCCTAGTAATTCATGCCTGAACAAGGCTCGTCTAACACACATTTCCTCTGCAAAGGCACAGCATAGTTTTCTCGCATTTAGGAACACTAGAGAGCACTTCAGCACTACCCTCGGGACCGTTTTAAATAGATAAATCACTACCAAAACCATGAAAAATGGGAAAAACATGGCACAATATATACTGCAAAAAGGACACTTGTTTACAATATGAGAGATGAACAAGAAGGAGAGAGTTCAGCCTCAGATGAGAATATGCCTCAGGGTGTCAAATTTTTCACAACTCTGCACATGCCTGTAAATGACTTTGAGAACACCACCACAAATACTAGGCTTGAGGTTACAACTATATTTTAGTGAGTGGGTAAATTTGCAAATATAGAATTTGTGAAAAATGAAGAAAAACTATATGTATGTATGTGTCTAAAACATACCATATGGTAAAAAATGTGTTGGAGAAAAATCAAGGTAAAGGGTGCTGAGAATGCTGCTGATGGTAGTGGTGAGTGTGTCTATATGTCTAAAGCTGCCTGTGAAGTCCGCTATGACAAGCTGGCATTTGCACAAAGATCTTAAGAAAGTTAGGGAGGATGCCATTTGGATATCGATCAAAAATGTCTTCTAGGCCAAAAAGAACAAGTGCAAAGACTTGAGGCAGCATCACTATCCTTTTGTTTGACAATCAACAAAAAGCCTTGGAAAAGTAGACAGTCAGAGACTGGGGAGGAGATGAGATCATGGTGGCTGTAAAGGGATAGGTCACATGAGGCATTAGAGAGGGCAAAGGGGAGCCAAGGAGGATTTCAGAAGATGAGCAGTACAATCTGAAATATTTAAAGTGGATCATTCTGACTTTTGTAGAGAGTGAATGGGAGTGAGGCCGGAATTAATTTTGGAAACTACTACAATTCCAGAGCTTATTACAGTAATTTGACCGAGAGATAATGATACTTTGTACTGGGACAGTCAGGCATGGTTGAACTTTGGATCCATTAGAAAAACAGAGTTGATAGGATTTTCTAATTGTGCATAAGATATGGGAAAAGAAGAGTCTGTAGTAACTCCATGATGACTGTCTGAGCACCCGGGAGAATGGAATTGCTTTTGGCAAGTGGGGAAAAAATCTATACGAATTGTGGCTTAGGGGAAAGGGACGAGTGGGCACATGGTTTTGTCTGGCAAGTTTCAGGCACAGACGTGTCAAACACAAGTGGAAGCATCACATCCTCAGTTGTTGTATGAGTTATGAGTTGCATGACTTGCTGCAACTGAATGTAATTAGTATACTGGGAATCAGACATATATGATAGCATTTAAACCCAAGAGACTGGAAGAGATTCCTGAACAAGAAGGAAACAAGGTGCTGAAATGGAGTCCTGTACTTTAAAATAACAAGTGATTTATGTTCTTAATAAGTGTTTATGTCTGATTTACAGGTACATTTGAATCCACAAAATTTCCCGTAACTTCAAAAGCAATTGGCATGATCTTGTTGTGCCTTTATTCATAAAATATAAGCAAAAAATAGAAGTTATGCATTTAAAAATACTAGATTATATCTTAAAGACACCAGAATACAATTTTGTGTTCTATATGTGTAAATGCAAAGTCTTAATACACTAAGTGTATTTGTCATAAAATAACAAATGAATTATTTATTGACAAATCATTATTAGGCTGAGCTACATATTTATGGACTTGCAACAACCAAAGGTTGTAATTGTGCCATAAACATTGTAAACTTATTTGACACAAAAGTCTTTATATTTACCTAATGCTTGTCAGTTGACTCACCTTTATGCTGTTCACAGCTTCATGGACAAAGAAACAAATGTCTTTTGGTGAGTTAGTATTTTAGTTACTCTGAAAGCACGTTTTTCTATCTTCCTTTTCAAATATATTTCATTCTTTCAAATACTTGCTTTGTATCACTTGGTCTCTGTTTTATGCAATTTTCAACATATTTGGCATCAACTTGGTGTGCCTTCCAAAATTCTTATGTCCACCCATCTGTTTCTTCACATGCCAAAAACCAAGATTTTAATCCTTAGTTGCTAAGGAAATAGTTGGGCAACATGAAACATTCTACCTTGCTATACGATATGAAATTGCAAATGATACATGCTTGCTTATGTAATATTCAGTTCAGTTCAGTCACTCAGTCATGTCCGACTCTTTGTGACTCCATGAAATGCAGCAAGCCAAACCTCCCTGTCCATCACCAATTCCCAGTTTATCCAAACACATGTTCATTGAGTCAGTGATGCCATCCAACGATTGCATCCTCTATCGTCCCCTTCTCTTCCCACCCTCAAACTTTCCAGCATCAGAGTCTTTTCAAATGAGTCAGCTTTTCGCATCAGGTGGCCAAAGTATTGGAGTTTCAGCTTCAACATCAGTCCTTCCTATGAATATTCAGGACTGATCTCCTTTAGGATGGACTGGTTGGATCTTATTGCAGTCCAAGGGACTCTAAAGAGTCTTCTCCAACACCACAGTTCAAAAGCATCAATTCTTCGGCGCTTAGCTTTATTTATAGTCCAACTTTCACATCCATACATGACTACTGGAAAAACCATAGCCTTGATTAGATGGACCTTTGTTGACAAAGTAATGTCTCTGCTTTATAATATGCTGTCTATGTGGGTCATAACTTTCCTTCCAAGGAGTAAGCGTCTTATAATTTCATTGCTACAATCACCATCTGCAGTCATTTTGGAACCCAAAAAAATAAAGTCAGCCACCATTTCCACAGTTTCCCTATCTATTTGCCATGAGTGATGGGACCGGATGCCATGATCTTAGTTTTCTGAATGCTGAGCTTTAAGCCAACTTTTCACTCTCCTCTTTCACTTTCATCAAGAAGCTCTTTAGGTCTTCTTCACTTTCTTCCTTAAGGGTGGTGTCATCTGCATATCTGAGTTCCGGGAGCTGTCAGGATGCCCCTTTGCTTGGATGACAAAGTCACGAGACTAAGAAAGAAACTGCAAAGCTGACTTTCTTTATCGGGGCATCCCGGGCTAGGCCTCCCCTGATATTTTTCTTGGGAGTTCTGTCCATGCTCGGAACATTGACTCATCTCAGTAGGTCAGTCCCAGCTGGAAAGAACTCCTCCTGAGATAATCCCCCCAGACCTTATCGACCAGAGGATCTGGGAAGGTGGATTGCCTTCCCCGGGGGCTAAGGAGGAATGAAAGGGATATTTAAATAGATTACTACTCCTCCTACTCATTACTGGGGAGTTTACCAAGAGTTCTCTGGGGGTCATGGCAAGGCCACCACCAGAAAGGCTAGTACTTGGGTCACCTTTCCACCTCCCGACCACTCCACTGAGGAGGCTCCCTTCCTTGAAGAAACCAGGCTGCAATGGGTTTTAGGATTGCTCGTAACTGTGGCCAGCATAGTTGGAGATATTGATTGCTTTAGGATAATGTAGACATAGGAATTCATTATAGTAGTTATAAGGTTAATAGGGTTTTATTGCTAAAGCAGTGCTGCTAGACTGTCTCTTAGTCCTCTTTCCTCTTTCTAAACTGTCTTAGTCCTCTTTCCTCTTTCTAAACTGTTTCTTTGTCCTCTTTCCTCGTAAGAACGGGAGTAGGTTACCAGAATAAAACAGTTTCAAGCTTAAGCCCTTCCCTCTAGCTCCTACATAGTTGCACCTGATAAGAGAAATGTAACCTTTCTACTTAGGTTGATGTACTTATCATGATTGAATGAAGTATACTGAAGACATTCAAATGGTAAACATACTATTGTTAAATCTAATTACATAGAAATCTGACTTCTGTAAGGAGAATGTTTCATGATAGATTGTGGAATGAGCTCAGTGATAAGGTTGCTATGGAAGGTAGAAAACAAAAAATTGTCTAGAATGATAGGTGATGTAATGATGTAATGGGGATATCTTTTGGCTATAAAACTGTAAACCAACAATAAACGAGAGATACTGCTCCATCACCACACATTGACTCAGCTCAGTTCTTCCGCCGACGCCACTCATCCCTCAAGACCCCCGGACCCACTAGGGCTGGACCAGGCATCTGAGGTTATTGATATTTCTCCCAGAAATCTTGATTCCATCTTGTGCTTCTTCCAGCCCAGCATTTCTCATGAAGTACTCTGCATGTAAGTTAAATAAGCAGAATGACAATATACAGCCTTGTCATACTCCTTTTCCTATTTGGAACTAGTCTGTTGTTCCATTTTCAGGTCTGACTGTTGCTTCCTGACCTGCATACAGGTTTCTCAAGAGGCAGGTCACATGGTCTGGTGTTTCCATCTCTTTCAGAATTTTCCACAGTCTATTGTGATCCACAGAGTCCAAGGCTTTGGCATAGTCAATAAAGCAGAAATAGATGTTTTTCTGGAACTCTCTTGTTTTTTCAATGATCCAGCAGATGTTGGCAATTTGATCTCTGGTTCCTCTGCCTTTTCTAAAATCAGCTTGAATATCTGGAAGTTCATGGTTTACATATTGCTGAAGCCTGGCTTGGGGAATTTTGAGCATTACTTTACTAGCGTGTGAGATGAGTGCAATTGTGAGTTAGTTTGAGCATTCTTTGCCATTGCCTTTTTTGGGATTGGAATGAAAACTGACCTTTTCCAGTCCTGTGGCCACTACTGAGTTTTCCAAATTTGCTGATAGGTTGAGTGCAGCACATTCACAACATCATCTTTCAGGATTTGAAACAGCTCAACTGGAATTCCATCACCTCTACTAGATTTGTTCGTAGTGGTGCTTCCTAAGGCCCATTTGACTTCATATTCCAGGATGTCTGGCTCTAGGTGAGTGATCACATCATCATGATTATCTGGGTTGTGAAAGTCTTTTTTGTACAGTTCGTCTGTGTATTCTTGCCACCTCTTCTTAATATCTTCTGCTTCTGTCAGGTCCACACCATTTCTATCCTTTACTGACCCCTCTTTGCATAAAATGTTCCCTTGGTGTCTCTAATTTTCTTGAAGAGATCTCTAGTCTTTCCCATTCTATTGTGTTCTCTATTTCTTTTCACTGATAGCTGAGAAAGGCTTTCTTACCTCTCCTTGCTATTCTTTGGAACTCTGCATTCAAATGGGTATATATCTTTCCTTTTTCCTTTGTTTTACACTCCTTTTCTTTTCACAACTATTTGTAAGGCCTTTTCAGACAGCCATTTTGCTTTTTTACATTTCTTTTTCTTGGGTTTGATTTGGACCTCTTTCTCCTGCACAATGTCACGAACCTGCATCCATAGTTCATCAGGCACTCTGTCTATCAGATCTAGTCCCTTAAATCTACTTCTCACTTTTATTGTATTGTCATAAGGGATTTGATTTAGGCCATACCTGAATGGTCTAGTGTTTCTCTCCACTTTCTTCAATTTAAGTCTGAATTTGGCAATAAAGAGTTCATGATCCGAGCCACAGTCAGCTCCTGGTCTTGTTTTTTGCTGGTTGTATAGAGCTTCTCTGTCTTTGGCTGGAAAGAATACAATCAATATGATTTTGGTGTTGGCCATCTAGTGATGTCCATGTGTAGAGTATTCTCTTGTGTTGTTGGAAGAGAGTGTTTGCTATGACCAGTGTGTTCTCTTGGCAAAAGTCTATTAGCCTTTGCCCTGCTTCATTCTGTACTCCAAGGCCAAATTTGCCTGTTACTCCAGGTGTTTCTTGACTTCCTACTTTTGCATTCTAGTCCCCTATTATGAAAAGGACATCTTTTTCGGTGTTAGTTCTAAAAGGTCTTGTATGTCTTCATAGAACCGTTAACTTCAGCTTCTTCAGAGTTACTAGTCAGGGTATAGACTTGTAAATGCACAGAAATCACTCTGTCGTTTCAGAGATCGCATGCAAGTACTGCATTTCAGACTCTTGTTGACTGTGATGGCTACTCTATTTCTTCTAAGGGATTCTTGCCCACAGTAGTAGATAAAACGGTCATCTGAATTAAATTCATCCATTCTAGTCCATTTTAGTTCGCTGATTTCTAAAATGTCAACATTTACTCTTACCATCTCCTGTTTGATTACTTCCAATTTGCCTTGATTCATGGACTTAACATTCCAGGTTCCTATTCAATATTGCTCTTTACAGCATCAGACCTTGCTTCTATCACCAGTCACATCCACAATGGGGTGTTGTTTTTGCTTTGGCTCCATCCCTTCATTCTTTCTGGAGTTATTTCTCCACTGATCTCCAGTAGCATATTGGGCACCTACCGACCTGGGGAGTTCATCTTTCAGTGTCCTATCTTTTTGCCTTTTCTTGTTCATGGGGTTCTCAAGGCAAGAATACTGATGTGGTTTGCCATTCCTTTCTCCTTTGGACCACATTCTGTCAGACCTCTCCACCATGACCCATTTGTCTTGGGTGGCCCCCATGGCATGGCTTAGTTTCATTGAGTTAAACAAGGCTGTGGTCCGAGTGACCAGATTGGCTAGTTTTCTGTGATTGTGGTTTCAGTGTGTCTGCCCTCTGATGCTCTCTCTTAGCACCTACCATCTTACTTGAGTTTCTCTTACCTTGGAAGTGGGGTGTCTCCTCACAGTCACCGCTATTGATCTTTTATTTTTTTTTTTTCAGGTTTTAAAACTTTTTATTTGCACATTAAAAAAACTGTGCATTCCAATAATTAAAATCATTTGAACAACAACAACAAAAAAAAATGGCACTCTGATTAAACTGCATTTTACAGCCCGCAGAACACCTTGGACCAGCTTTTTACTCTAGATTTCACTGTCGTCCCACCCAGCTTCCTCCTTCACCAACATGCAAGTTCTTTTCCTTCCCTGCCAGCCACACAGGCAGGTGGTAGAGGCAGGCGCGGCCTACGTTGTCAGTAGTTCTCCATTCTTTGATGGGAAAAGGGGTAGTACAGTCATTTAAACTCGATCCAACCTCTTTGCATCTTACAAAGTTAAACAGCTAAAAGAAGTAAAATAAGAAGGCAACGCTTGTGGAATGTACAGTGCATACTGGCGGCGCACGCTTCATTTCGACTCTCCTGCTTGCTTCTCCTGTTCAGTCATTTCTTTGAAGGCAGTGGATTTTTCTCTTGCGTTTCTGTTTTCTTCAATTTCGACTTACCGAACTTCTCAGTCTCAGCCATATCGGGTTTGTCAGACATGGTTGCAGAGGGCGCGGCGCGAGCTGCGAGCGAGTGAAATCTGGTCTGCGCTGTGGCCGCCGCCGAGTCCGCTATTGATCTTTTAAATGCATTTGTCTTCATCCTGAACATTAGAGCTACAGTAAATTTATCCTCAGTGACTCACTTCTTACCTTATCTGACCCATCCAGTCCTTCCACAGTAGTGTGTAGTAGTAATATTCCAGGAATGTGTTTATTGTGATTAACTATACCTTTATAAATAATGGAGGGCTCCCCTGGTGGCTCAAACAGTAAAGAATCTGCTTGCAATGTGGGAGACCCAAGTTCAGTCCCTGGGTCAAGAAGATCCTCTGGAGAAGGGAATGGCCCACAGCTTCCTCCACTCCAGTATTCTTACCTGGAGAATTCCATGGACAGAGGAGCCTCTCAGGCTCAGTCTGTGGAGTCGCAAAGAGTCAGATACAGCTGAGCTAATATCTGTCTTATAAATAAGGAATCTTTAATTCCATTGTGATATTAAAATAATTCACTTAAAAATGAAGACAATTATATCAGTCTTATCAAGAGTTGTGCAAAAATGTCAGAAAATGTATAAAGCGCTATAGAAAAAAAGCTGCACTTGAATATGTAAAAATTATAATACTGAACATTTATAGCAATGTATGAATTTAAATACATGTTTAAAATATATGTGTGATATGCATATATAGAAAAATTTAATCATCTTCCTTTTCCAGAGTGAGATTGATATCTTTAGTTTGTTGCAATTCATCATCTCACTTTCTTAAAAACTTTTTATATATTCATCAAAATTAGGGCCTTTATTCTAGAATCATATGGAAATGAAATAAAGTCTCTAGCTTTATCATTTGCATAATTGCAAAATTTTGATTTATGTGTTAACCTGGCACTAATTCCCATCTATTTCTTGGCAGTGTCTTTACTGTTAGCAGCAAGCTTATTTTTGCAGTACATTAGCTCTCTATTACTAAATTTCAGTTTGAATTCTTTGTAGGATTTTTTCCCTGCCCTCTGACACATTCTCTCTTTCTCCATCAAATAGGCTTCTGTTTGAATAGTTTATTACTGGCCTTCTGTGAAATAAAGACGCTTCTGTGTGGGCTGTGATTTCCCTGCTGCCCCAGCTTTCAGAGGCAAACCCTTGCTGCCTCCTTTGCCCAGGCAGAGTCTGTAGTTTTTAGAGATCATCCTTGCAGCCACACTACTTTCTTCAAATGTAAATGTTTAGCCAGGAATCAAACTAACCTCTTACCCTCTTATATTTCCCTCTTCACTCCCTTTCTCTGTTCTTCCTTTTAAAAAAAGTACCTAAAGCTGGATGTGAAAGTGCAGTTTCCGTGTTCCTTAATAAAGGCACCTTATGCACTAATGGGGTACAGTCCTGCCAGCCTAAGTAAAAAACTGGATTAGTTTTCAATTTCAGAACAAATATGGCAAAAACAGGCAACACACTATACTAGGTACTTCTAAGGGATTAAAATTCCAGAATATGTCCACTTAGTAGATGTTTTCTATCATGTCCTTGGAGACTGAGAGTAGATATCTTGTGGTGCTCCAATGAGCGAAGGAAAGAGGATCAATCTCTTTAGGGATATCACTATGTGTGGTAGACATCACATCATGGGAAGTTGTGCATGAAGAGATCCCTGAGAACACAAGACATAGAACTCAAAGAGGAGCTAGAAGAGAGATAGGAGAGTGTGTGAAGACTTCCAGAGCCCTTCATTGAAAATCCATGTTCCCAAATCTGGGCAAAGATGGCCCCAGAGCACTGTACTGCTCTCACCCTTTGATGTGTCTGTCTTCCTTATGGACTCTAAGCCCAATGATAACTTAGTGCCTCTGAATAAAATAGCTTTTCCATATTTGAAGAATAAATACAAATGGCTCCAAATACATTAAGCATACTTCGATTTTATATCATAGCATGGTCTAACAGAATTATCAATTTGCCTGACTCTGGGCTTCCTGTGGATGCAGAGTGTGTAATAAGCATCTTTTCATTCCCAATCAATAATGATTCTTAATTCTTATGCTGGCTTCCTTGGTGGCTGAGATGGTAAAGAATCTGCCTGCAATACAGGAGACCTGGGTTGGATTCCTGGGTCAGAAAGATTCCTTGGAGAAGGGGAATGACAATCCACTTCAATATTCTTGCCTGGAGAATTCCACAGAAAGAGGAATCTGTGGGCTACAGGTTGTTTCTGACTCTTTGACACCCTATGAACTGTAGCCCACAGCTTCCTCTGCCCCAGGAATCCAACGCCTCTCCCCAACTCCACAAAGAAGCCCTCAGTAAAAATAAAGGTTCATTCTAAATAAAAATGTAGCATGTAAAATGTGATATTTAGTTTCAGCAGTGAACAGGAAGTAAAAGTTGCTATATGTAGTTTGGAAGCTTTTATCACAGCACCAAATATTTTACTGGAGAAAGATGATTTCAGAAACAAAGAACTCAAAAAGGAATTTTCCTGTGTTGGTGTTTTACAGATTTGAATTGATTATTCACAAAGAAAATAGTGACTAAGAAACATGATATTATCATTTAATATAAAAGGAAGAGATGCATTAAAACATGAAATAATTGAAAGATCGGATTGTTTAGTTAGTGACTCTAAGGGCATTGCATCAGCAACCTGGGTTCCTTGCATTAAAATGTCTCTCCCAGGCCATTAACCTCACCTTTGAGGTTATAAAACTCAAAATACTTATGTTTAACTGCCAGGTAGTCTCATTATTTTTCTTTTCCTGCTCAGTGGTAACCAAGACCAATTTAATTCTAACTTCTCTGAAGTAACTAATTTGGGGTGTTTTAAAAAATAAGAATTCTGCAGAAGCAGGATTCTTTTCACTTCCATCCAGTTAAATTCACAAGCCTTTCCTGTCCCCATATGCCCCCTTCTGATAAGCTTTGTTCAGAATAGGTCTGTGGAGAAATGATCTGAATTTAATCCTATTGTTTCTAAGAAATGTATCCCATAGTTAAAGTCTTGCTGTTTTTCTCTAAAACAAAGATCTCCTCCTTACATGAAAAGAGTAATGGCTGCTTAGGGACTGCCTTAGACACCTTTTATGTTCTATGAATGAATTATATAATCACTAAGCAAAATAATGGTGCAAGGAAAAATAGTCCACATTACATTTGAGAAGCCTACTGTTTTGTTTTTTTTTTTTTCATTACCTTAGATGCCAGCTGCCTGTATGCATTGTTCTGTAATGCCAGTCTAATCAGTGCACAGACCAGGAAGACAGTATCTGAAAAAACTAGGGAAATTTGGCTAAAAACAATAAGTCAAAAGGGAAATCATAATATTTAAACTGTTGTATTCTTAAAGAAAATGCTTTCCAGCACAGTGAGTAGGTAAAATCTTTGGCAGAAACAAATGCCTTTCCCTACTATAGTTGTTGAGTTCAACTAAGATTTAAACAGTGGGCGAATATTAAGTGCCTCTCTATATAATAAAATTATAAGAGGCTTTCTTTGTCCCCCAGTGTGATCACAAGACAGAATAACAACTATTAGAGCAATCTGTATGAATTGAAGTGAATCTCTTTAGATATGCGCTTTTAAATTGCAGATGTTCTTAGAGACAGAATGCAGGTTATTAAGAACTGTGAGTTTATGAATTTTTTCTTCTCCATCAGAGGAAAGCTGTTTGGGAAAAGTTGTGTTGATTTAAAACTCCATAAGTATAATCAATTTTCATTTAGTATAATACTTAAAGATACATATTATCTTCAGTTTGTGGATGGGCATATTTTTAGCTCAACTGGTTAAGTAACAGGATAAAGGAAAAAAAGATTTAATTCATTCATTAATCAACTATTTGTTCGAAACCTAATATTTTGCCAGGGCACGTTTTAATAGAAATATACTATATCAGTTCAGGCTCTCAGTCATGTCTGACTCTTTGTGACCCATGAAATGCAGCATTGGGTCACAAATGCAGCCTCCCTGTCCATCACCAACTCCCAGAGTCTACCCAAACCCATGTCCATTGAGTCGGTGATGCCATCCAGCCATCTCATCCTCTGTCGTCCCCTTCTCCTCCTGCCCCTAATCCTTCCCAGCATCAAGGTCTTTTCCAATGAGTCAACTCTTCTCATGAGGTGGCCAAAGTATTGGAGTTTCAGCTTCAACATCAGTCCTTCCAATGAACACCCAGGACTGATCTCCTTTAGGATGGACTCACTGGATCTCGTAGCAGTCCAAGGGACTCTCAAGAGTCTTCTCCAACACCACAGTTCAAAAGCATCAATTCTTTGGTGCTCAGCTTTCTTCACCATCCAACTCTCACATCCATATATGACTATTGGAAAAACCATAGCCTTGACTAGATGGACGTTTGTTGGCAAAGTAATGTCTCTGCTTCTCAATATGCTATCCAGGTTGGCAGTAACTTTCCTTCTAACGAGTAAGCATCTTTTGATTTCATGGCTGCAATCATCATCTATAGTGATTTTGGAGGCCCCCAAAATAAAGTCTGACACTGTTTCCCCATCTATTTCCCAGGAAGTGATGGGGCCAGATGCCATGATCTTAGTTTTCTTAATGTTGAGCCTTAAGCCAACTTGTTCACTCTCCTCTTTCACTTTCATCAAGAGGCTTTTAGCTCCTCTTCACTTTCTGCCATAAGGGTGGTGTCATCTGCATATCTGAGGTTATTGATATTTCTCCCAGCAATCTTGATTCCAGCTTGTGCTTCTTCCAGCCCAGCATTTCTCATGAAGTACTCTGCATGTAAGTTAAATTAGCAGAATGACAATATACAGCCTTGACATACTCCTTTTCCTATTTGGAACCAGTCTGTTGTTCCATGTCCAGTTCAAACTGTTGCTTCCTGACCTGCATACAGGTTTCTCAAGAGACAGGTCAAATGGTCTTGTATTCCCATCTCTTGAAGAATTTTCCACAGTTTATTGTGATCCATACAGTCCAAGGCTTTGACATGGTCAATAAAGCAGAAATAGATGTTTTTCTGAAACTTGCTTGCTTTTTTGATAATCCAGCAGATGCTGGCAATTTGATCTCTGATTCTTCTGCCTTTTCTAAAATCAGCTTGAACATCTGGAAGTTCATGGTTCACGTACTGCTGAAGCCTGGCTTGGAGAATTTTGAGCATTACTTTACTAGCGTGTTAGATGAGTGCAATTGTGCAGTAGTTTGAGCATTCTTTGGCATTGCCTTTCTTTGGAATAGGAATGTAAACTGACCTTTTCCAGTCCTGTGGTCATTGCTGAATTTTCCTAATTTGCTGACATATTGAGTGCAACACTTTCACAGCATCATCTTTTAGGATTTGAAATAGCTCAACTGGAATTCATTCACCTCCACTAGCTTTGTTTGTAGTGATGCTTTCTAAGACCCACTTGACTTCACCTTCCAGGATGTCTGGCTCTAGCTGAGTGTGAGTGGTCACACCATCGTGATTATCTGGGTCATGAAGATTTTGTGTGTGTGTGTGTATAATGTGGATAACATGCATTTGTCCCAAACTTCATGAAGATTATATAGTGGTGGTGACAGAAAGATAATCAATAAGCTATGTTACAGTGAGGGGCAGTGATAAATGCTATGATGAAACATTAGGGATTTGAGCTTCTGAGAATACAGTGATTATGCATTTCATAATTTTTTGTTTGTTTGTTTTAGTTCTCTACCATGCAGTCTCTTAAGGTAAATGGTGATTAGGATTGATTTGGTTCTGAGATGTTAATGGTTTCATGTCGCATCACTCCTTGTTGCCATTGCTTATTGGGAAAGTATTTTTTAAATCTGTGTTTTCAGGTATACAACTACATAAGAAATATTTAGTCAAATGTGTGAAAAATACTAATTCTTATCACCCAACCCAGAGGTCCAAATTAACAAACTTGGTAGAAGATTATTTTAATAAATATCTGAGGTGATTCTAATGCAGGTCCCTCACTGTTCACCTTTTGAGACAGAATTGTCTGAAAGAATAGGTAGTTAACATGGTTATCCACTATAATAACAGGCTCTAAACTGAGGCTTCAGAAAAACAACTTACTCAAAGCCAATTATTGTCTGAGAGCTGCATTGTCAATACATATGACTATTAAGCTCTTTAAAGATGTATGGCCCAAATTGAGATGGGCTGAAAATACAAAATACAAACTGGGTTTTGAAGATTTAGCTTAAAAAATAACTTTAATGTGATGTACAAATAATTATTTATACTGATTATATGCTGAAATGATATATTGGATGGAATACTCCAAGAAAAGAATACTGGAGGGGGTAGCCATTCCCTTTTCCCAGGGATCTTCCCAACCCAGGGAACAAACTCAGGTCTCCCACATTGCAGGCAGACTCTTTGCCATCTGAGCTAACAGGGAAGCCCAAGAATACTGGAGTGGATAGCCATTCCCTCCTCCAGCAGATCTTCCTGACCCTGGGATCAAAACTGGATCCCTGCATTGCAGGAAGATTCTTTATCAGCTGAGCAACCAGGAAAGTCCATATTAAGATAAACAATATATATTGCTATATTAATTTTACTATCTTAAACATTTTTAATATAGCTACTAGAAAATTTAAAATGATATTTGAAGCTCACATTATAGTTCTGTTGGACTACTGTCTTAGACAAAGTTTGAGCCATTGTTTATTTAAAAATCTATGAAAAATAATTGTACTGTTATCCTACACTTAATTCCAGAGTCATGTTACTCTGGCACATATGGATCTTTCTAAGATTTCCTTAGTCCTATCCCATGCAATGCCACACTGATCCCATTCACTCTCTTTGCTATGTTCTGTACAAGCCTGCATCCAGGCTATTTGCCTTGTCTATCCTTCCAAACAATACTATACAACCCTACATCATACATTTCTACTATTTCATCAAAATCATTTCAAATCCCATCTTTAAAAAGGATGTACCTATAATATTTATTGTGTAACTCTGTATTCATCAATTCATTGACTCACTCCAGAAGTTATTAAAATGTTGCAAAGGTAATGTTTCTGATTATTGTGTACTTTAGAGCAACCAGTGATAAGGTATAAAGAGAGGATGTGCAATCACTGAGTGCACTTATATTATAAAATACATTACTAAAAATGGTATTGCAGTGCAATGATAAAATATGTAAGTTTACTTCATTATTCATTATTGCACATGTTAAAATAGATTGAAGTAGGAGGAAGATAACAAGGTCTGTGAATGAGAAAATCTTAGCATCATTGTTAGAACTGTAAAATATATACTGACTTTCAATTTATGCAAAATATAATCACTCTTCTCTGGTAGATAATAGTGATTTTCTTGGAGGTCAATTACTATCACAAAATGCACTTAAAGACAATAAACATTTTCCAGTGTTGTGTTGCAATATAGATATCTGTAAGTTATTGTGAATTTCATAATTATAAGCATATGAAAGAGTTTGGTTTATGGGTTAAAATACTATTTGTATTCATACATAATATTTCAGATTTGCAATATATAGGTTATTCATGAATAGACTTTAACATAAAGGGAAGATGATTTCTCACTTATTTACCAAGATGATCTAATAGAATAATAATTAAATTTAGCACTGACAATTCAAACAATTCATCTCTCTCACTTCCTACTCATTTCTTCTTTGAGACTTTCATAACCTTTGCCTAGATCCTACTCTATTAATTCACCGTTCAACTCCAAAACACACATACATGCTCACACATACAAGTGTATACAAATGAACCCTTCTAGAAAGCTCTATTTAAACAAGAAGCACTGCTCTAGAGTCAAAATTTCAAAAATCATATGTGGCTTTTTCCCTCCATGGTTTCTCTCCGCTCCCGCTAGTAACTTGGCTTCCGGGGCTCCGCTCGCCTGCCCGCACGCTGCCCGCCACCCAGGACCGCGCCGTCGGCCTCTGCTTCGAGCAGACCCCTTCCGACGGCCCTCGCTGCGCAGGCTGGGATGCCTCTGCCCCCTCCGCCCCCGCTGCGGAAAGTTAAGTTTGAAGAGGGGGGAAGAGAGAAACATGGACATGAAGAGGAGGATCCACCTGGAGCTGAGGAACCGGACCCCGGCAGCTGTTCGAGAGCTTGTCCTGGACAATTGCAAATCAAATGATGGGAAAATTGAGGGCTTAACAGCTGAATTTGTGAACTTAGAGTTCCTCAGTTTAATAAATGTAGGCTTGATTTCAGTTTCAAATCTTCCCAAACTACCTAAATTGAAAAAGCTTGAGCTCAGTGACAATAGAATCTGTGGAGGTCTAGATATGTTAGCAGAAAAACTTCCAAATCTTACACATCTAAACTTAAGTGGAAATAAACTGAAAGATATCAGCACCCTGGAACCTTTGAAAAAGTTGGAATGTCTGAAGAGCCTGGATCTGTTTAACTGTGAGGTTACTAACCTGAATGACTACCGAGAGAGTGTCTTCAAGCTCCTGCCCCAGCTGACCTACCTGGATGGCTAGGACCGAGAGGATCGTGAAGCCCCAGATTCAGATGCTGAGGTGGATGGCGAGGATGATGAAGAAGGAGAAGATGAGGATAAGGAGGAGGATGAAGATGGTGAGGAAGAAGAGTTTGATGATGAAGAGGATGATGATGAAGATGAAGATGTAGAAGAGGAAGAGGATGAAGATGAAGTCAGTGGGGAGGAAGAAGAATTTGGACATGATGGAGAAGTTGATGAAGATGATGAGGATGAGGATGAAGATAAAGATGAGGATGAAGAAGAGGAAGAAATCAGGAAAGGTGAAAAGAGGAAGAGAGAAACAGATGATGAAGGAGAAGATGATTAATAAGACCCCAGTAACCTGCAAAAAAAAGAACTATTCAGTATTGGTTGGACTGCTGACATGGATTTGGTAGCTGTTTTTCTTTTTTTTTTTTTATGAACGAAACTGGAGCCCATTATCCAGAGTGAAGTAAGCCAGAAGCAAAAACAACAATACAGTATATTAACACATATATGTGGAATTTAGAAAGACGGTAAAGAGAACCCAACATGCGAGACAGCAAAAGGAACGCAGATGGTATAGAATAGACTCGTGGACTTTGTGGATGAGGGTAAGGGTGGGATGATATGGGAGAAGGGCATTGAAACAAGTTAATTATCATATGTCTAATCAATCGCCAGCCCAGGATTGATGCTCGGGGCTGGTGCAGCGAGATTTCCCTCC